>JBBBDQ010000851.1:2645000-2662500 GCA_037127315.1 Ascarosepion bandense
AAATCGTAAAATGAAATTAATCTTGAATAGACAAACTTCTACATTATTGCGCATTAATGCAAATCTCCCTCAGGACTCCATTCTTGAACCCACAATGTCTGTAATTTTCCTCAACGACTTTCTTGATGTTATCAGTTTTTAATTCGGTATCTATGCTGATGACACAACGGTTTACTCCTGTCTTAATATTAAGCTCTGATCGGTTCGATAAGGTTGAATTAGAAATAGATCTAAAGCATGACTTACAATCTGTTGTTAACTGGGGGCAAAGAATAACTTGTTCATTTTAATGCTTCAAAAACAAAACTACTGTTTTTTAATTGTCAAAGAGAACGCTTTTTTCTATTATCAGCATGAATGATGCTAACCTCAACATGATTCATTGCGCCTTCTCTGACAAACAGTTTCCACAGACATGAATGGAAAGAGTATCAGTCAGTTAAGTGCCATACACGATATACGCTCGGGTGATCATGTCTCGAAAGAGACATGACTGACTGGGTAGAAGATTTTTCCGCAGTAGGTTGCCATTATGTTCTACGGTTGCCAACCAAGGCTATAGAACACAATTTGTTCTGCTATTTAGACTAGCTGGAGGGAGAAGAGACGAATTTCCTAACAGTAAGTGTATGAAGCGAATTCAAATGGAATTCGAACTCGGCTTTCAGGTTTCTCGTCCCGAGCCGATATGCATTGTACCATAACGCACATCGCAACACAAAGAAGATAATGAATGAATTACGAGTTCTGGTGCTAACAAGGTTAGTTCACTGTATTGTGCTAGACAGTTTTTCTTGACAGAATATTACACTTACTTTTACTGTTTGTTATTTGTTGAAATTCTAAAATGCTATTGACTTAGTAATCACCAAAAAGGAGGTTGCGAATCAAAGTATATCAACAATTACAAAACTCTTACGCCGCGTAAAGTAAATACACCCGTGTTACGTCGGGTAACAGAATTATGTGAAATAATACAAAACAACGCAATAGTATAAAAGTAGGTGTATCGACAGGAAAGAGAAGTATTTACAAGAGGTGAGGATTAGTAGAATACAGAACAAGGTAATTAGTATACAGTATCGTCGTAGAGAGGTGATAGATTGACTATTAGAACACTTCCGGTGGCAATACCGGAAATACTCGACTGACTCGCTCACTCGACTTCCTTACTAGAGGTATAATCACTACTATTTTATACAGTGATTCGAAAAGTCCATTTCCGTGGAAAGGTGGAGAGCGCCCCAACAACCCGCTAGTGAACATCTAGTCAGTTTAATCACTCTGTATACTCTACCCTTTACTCTAATTGTGTCCATTCCATTCCTGAATATGAGTAGGTAAACAACATAATTGCTTCGAATATTGCTATCACCTCCGAAGACCTGGGCATGACGGTAAACTGCATCCGACAGTAAAAACTCTGGTTGGAAGGTTGGAAGGAGCATGGAACCACCTCTTAATTCTTTTTGTTCTCAGGTCCACCCTGACCCGGAGTGGTAGCACCTGTTAGGGTCTCAGCTATGGGCAACAGTTAACTTACAAACTGTAGTCAAAACACTATGAAAGTATAAGAATACATACAAATATAGACATAACATTGACTTTTATGGAAAAATATAGATTTTTGAAGAAAAAATATTACCAACAGTACAATTTTAAAGAAAAAAATTATTACCATAACATATTTTTGAAGGAAAAAAATTTTCTCAGCAAAACATTTTTGAATACAAAACTAGAAGACATTTTCAGTTTTCTAAAGACAAAAAAAAAATTCATTAAAATCTGACTAAATCAATCTTCTCACTATAACTGTACATTAAAAAATACCTTAAAACCCAACCTTTTGCCATTAAATAACCCACAGAGGTTGATATGCCATTAAATAAAACTCAAAATTAAAGCTACCACCTCCGATCTGTTTCCCCTGCTATATATTTAGAGATTCTTGATAAAATGCAAAGAAGAATCTGCTGTGTTATTGGTCTTGACCTGATATGTCGGCTTCAGTCTCCTTCCCACCGCTGTAACATGGCTTCTCTGTGCCTTTTCTATAATTAATTTCATGGCAATTGTTCTGAATAACTTTCCGCTATAGTATGTTATCTTTAAAAATTCAGTCGCAGTACTAGATTAGAGGCAAGGTCACGTCATTATACAGTTGGAAAGGCTACATGTAACCGTAAGTTCTATTCCAATAGTTTCTTCTATAGTACTTCTTACTCGTGGTGTTTTCCTTCGTTTTTTTTTGTTTCCCAGTTAACTTTGATCTTCAAAAGTTTAAATGCCATATCAATCATTATCTAATGTCTTTTTAGTTGCTATTCTTTTATTGTTCATGCTCTTTAATAGTGTTTTTCTCATATTCTTTAACATATCACACATCTTAGTGGCTTTATGATTTTAGCTGAAGTAATAAAAAAAGGTAATGACTTCGGTCTTCTTTTTTCCTTTAAATGACATGCAACCCCATTATCAGGAATGACTTGAGAAATTTACTTGTTTGTTTTCGGCAGTCATCTATATTTATTTTATTTGAACGACACCTGATAAAAGTTCCACAATCATCGGATTGGCCAATTCAGACTCTTGATTCATCAATGAATATTACTTTCATGCAATTGTTTCATGCAATTCATGCAAATGTTGTCTTACCAACAACCGACGGTGCTCTGTTTCATCGATTTTGCAGCGGCCTTCGACTCGGTGGACCGCGGCGCTCTGTGGACTATCATGCGGGACGATGGCATTCCGCCAAAGCTGCTGCGTCTGATTCAGGCCTACTACCGGGAGACGAGGACACGTGTTCGTGCTTACGGTGCTGAGACCGGGGCGTTTGAGGTCCGCACTGGTGTGCGACAGGGATGCGCGCTCTCCCCGACGCTCTTCAACTACGCTATCGACTGGATTCTGATGAGCGCCCTTCAAGGCTTCACTGGGGTTCGGGTGGGCCGCGACTTGGCCGTGACCGACCTGGCTTACGCTGACGACATTGTCCTTCTTGGTGACAGCATCGAGGAGGTGCAGGCGGCCGTCAGCCGAGTGCATGCCAGCGCGTGCGCGGTCGGCATGCGCATCAATGCTGCAAAGACGAAGGTGATGACGGCGCTGTTGCCTCCAGAGGCCCAACAACCCATCCTGCTCGACGGAACACCCCTGGAGATGGTGGACCACTTCATCTATCTGGGCTCGTCTTTTGTCCCGAACGGCCAGGGCGGCGATGAGATCGGGCGTCGCATCAACCTTGCGAGGGCCGCCTTCAACCGCCTCCAGAAGTGTCTCTGGTCAAGGCGGGAGATCGCCCTGCGTACAAAGAGCCGCGTCTACCAAGCTGTTGTGCGATCCATCTTGCTGTATGGCTGCGAGACGTGGCCGGTGCGCGTGGCGGACCTCAAGAGGGTGGAGGTCTTCGACAATGACTGTCTCCGGCGCATCCTGCGTTTCCGGCGGATTGATCGGGTGCGGACATCGACCCTTCGTCAAACATGCCGTCTTTAACCGATACCGGCTGCTCTCCGACTCCGTCGACTGCGTTGGTTCGGCCATGCTGCGCGCTGTCCTCCGGGTGAGCTGATTCGCGACTGCCTCTTCCCGAGGCCCCTACCGGGCTGGCGCAAGCGTGCGAGGGGGGTCAGCTGAAGACGTGGGCAGCCACGTTGAAGGGGGACATGGAGCCGATCTCGGGCCCAAATGTCGTGGGATTTCGGAGGTGGAACCGGGACTGGGCAGAGATCGGAGTGGGAGCTGGCTCAAGATCGCCGATCGTGGGCCGCCGCTGGGAGAGACGCTTCAAATGTTCTTGGGGATGCCGGCTCAACCCGTCCTGGGTGAATGCCGCTACAATACAATAATAATATAATTGTCCACACGCTATGATTGCTGCTTTTACCCACTTTAATGTCATTTTCTTGTTTCGTGTTGGCTTTTTCTTGGTTTTACTATATGTATCGTTTAGCAGATTCCTTACAATTCTATAGCAAACACTGTCTCTTGTTTCAAGCCATTTGTTCTGTTTTCTGTTTTTTTCTATTTTCAAGACATGTTATTTTGTGTCTTCTCTCTTGATGTTTTGATGCCCTTTTGTGGTCTGCTATTATTTTTTCTGTCATATACGAATAATGTGTGACTGCTGACACTTGTGTTCGAACACGGATCACCAGGGATTAAACACAGTCGATCTCGTTCTCAAATAATTAGTGGTAATGTGCTGCTGAGATCACGTGACACATAATACGTCGAGTTTAGTTGAACTTTATAAGTTTACAAAAAGAACTGCCAACATGATTTTGTTAACTCTAGCAATGTTATCAATTTTTTTTTTTTGATATTTTTTTATCTTTGCGTTCAATATTAACCGCAACTGATGAGAAGCTATCAGCACTTTTAAATCAAACTCCACTGTAGATTGCCTTCTGTAATTATATGATCCTTTGCGATTGTTCTGATTTCTTTTGTTTAAGCTCTCTTTCCTTTCAATTAGATATTCCCATCCATTTGTTGGGGTCTGAATAAACTATCTTAACTGTAGAGGGATTTGTATATCTAGGTTACTGCAAATTTCAAGATCACTCCAAAATTTGTTCCTCAACATGGCTAGGAAATGTACTCTTAATTTAAATCATTTAAGTTTTATTTTTTGAAGCCGGAATGTTCAGCTATTAAATGAATATGATTTAAGTCTTAGTTGTTATTTGTTTATTTACTGTTAAAGAGAAAAATGACAAGAGATGAAATACAACTCTGAGTGTGCTAATTCCATCATTTTGTCATTGGTTGTATATAGGCTGCAGTATTCATACAATCTCCATACCATTACAACACCAGCACCAGCACGAACCATTGATGAAACGAAGGATGAATTAATAATTTCATGTAGTGTACACCAAATTCTGACCCACTCGGATGCCTCCATTACAAGAATATACTCGAGCAACAAGGTCCCACCCTTTTAGAGTTAAATCAACCTAACGCAGCCACCACTTCTACTCTATCAGCTTCTTTTCATTTTCTGTCTGTGGAACACCCTCACGTATACTTTCTTCCTTGACGGCTACATTCTCCAAGAATTTAAATGCAATGTCAATTCCCATCTCTTGTCCACTTGACTCCAGTCCTTCGCTCGTCCTTTCCCCATCACCTCGTGTATCTTGTTCTTTTCCTTTCTCACTCTACCTTCGCATCTTTTCTTTTCTTACTCTACCCTCGCAACTGTCTTCATGTTGGTATTACAACCCTTGCCCTTTCTCTGACACCCGTGTAATTGTTTTGTTTTTCTCTTTGCTCTTCTCCCGCTTAAACTTTCACTCTTCTGTTATGTTGCTCCAGACGCACCAGTGGCGGTACCGCCTTGCTTGGCGTGAAACGATTAAAAACAAACAAGAAACGAATGGAGTAGCAGAAATCGAAACTCATCAGAAGAAGCAATGCGTCATTTCATTGTGGTGTAATGAGTAGCAAACATATCTCGCTAGATTGGTTACGATTAAATGGTGACTTTTTTCTCACTGAGTTCCCCATACTCTTGTTCTGGATGTAAGCTACGTTTAAAAAATTGCCAGAATAAGCAATGTATCAATATCCTTAGCTAAATTTAGACCTAGTTTCTTGTTCTTATTTGAGAATATTGTCGACCGGCAGCCCATTTGATTAAATATTAGACGTGATATCCATTCTGTGAAAGACAGCAAATGTAAAGAGTGTTTTAAATTACTGTTTTTATTCTGTCAGCTTGAACCAGTGTGATCATTCTCGACTGATGCTTTTACTAACAAGGGATTTCTATCGGCAGGTTTATTGATCACTTGCGACTTTTTTTCTAACATTTCTCTGTACATCCGAGTAGATCTAGCAGTGTTTGAAAATCAGATATCTTCCTTTCAGACCCCAACGACCAGGAGTGTTTCAAAGTCATTTGCAACACATTTTACAGAAAATGAATCAAATGGAATTAAGACCATCATGACCATGTTTATATATCTATATTCATTTAATTAATCTCCCGCGTACTTAACTAAGTAGCCATATATATATATATATATATATATATATATATATATATATATACTAACTGTATAGCCCGGCGTTGTTTGTGTGTAATGAAAGCTTTAAAACTAATCCATATTCCTGGAGCTCAGACTCAGTCTAAAGACTATTTGTGTGAAGTTTGGTGAGAATCGTATAAAAGTTGTAGATTTGTATAAAGGACATATAGACAGATAAACAGGCACAGGCACACACACACAAACATCTTGCCTTTCATATATATATATATATATATATATATATATTATCGAATCGATTTTCTGCACTATTGTAAGAACTGCAACCTTGAAACTTCTGAATATCGTTTCTATGTCTTTGTCTATAAGTGTATCAAATTTACGTAAAATCGAACCACTCCTTCTATTAACCGATTTTTTTCCATGATTGATTTTCGATATTTATCGGGGGTACCTCGACATAAAACCTAGCTAAGAACAGTTGCAGACGGTTATAGTACAACTGTGTAAATTTTCAAGAAAATTGGTTCAGCCGTTTCGAAGTCTACAGTTAACGGACACACACACACACACATGCACAGACAAAGTTCCATTTATAAATAAGTTTGTGTGTGTGTGTGTGTGTGTGTGTGTGTGTGTGTGTGTACACTCAAACACATACATTATTTTGCGGTGAATACGGAATTAAATGTAACTCTGTTCTCTTCACCTTTACAAATGTTGAAATCCAGTGTCAATTCTGAATTTTGACCAATAAAAAAGACTGACCCTGTACTGAAGAAAAAAGACGAAGCCAGATTTTGCGATCCGATGGTAATTTTCTAGCCAATTTACAAAAACTGAGAGACAATTAACAAGCCTATATGAAAAAGTAAATCGCTAAGAAAGAAAGAAAGAAAGAAAGAAAGAAGAATCAGTCAGTCAGATGTAAGTAGACATTAGAGACGATACCGCCAAGATGTGACAAGAGAAATTTTAATCTGTCGACCCGGACATAACGTCCTGACACATATTCGTTCTTTCTCTCCTTCCTAGTTTCCTTTTTTTCTCTTCCCTCACTCGCCGTCAAAGAAGCAACAACAGTAAGACACTTCAACTGACTCCTAAAAATTAACTTGATAAGTACAATTTTCCTTTACTGCTTTACCTTCCTTTTCACTTTCTCACCGGCCATAAAAAGAAAAGGAATACAGATTTATTAAACATATTCGCTACTTAAAACTAGAACTGCTACCTACAACTACAATATCTCGATTCATTTAACTCTTTACTACACTTTCTCATTGAACATTTAACTTCCACAAATTTATGTTATTCTGTTCTGTCAATAAACTTCTACTTTAACATATAAACGAAATATTTTTATTTTTCCAACATTCAACCTTTTGGTTATGTTTGACACAAGGCCAATTCAATAAACATTCAACCATCTCCCAACTTCAATTTAATGCACGTTGGAAGTGTTTAAACCTAGT
Source organism: Ascarosepion bandense (assembly GCA_037127315.1). Lineage (NCBI taxonomy): Eukaryota > Metazoa > Mollusca > Cephalopoda > Sepiida > Sepiidae > Ascarosepion > Ascarosepion bandense. The sequence continues at coordinate 2,652,475 of JBBBDQ010000851.1, forward strand.
AAAGTGTGACGATAACGATTTTGTCACTTCCCCAGGAGTTGCCAATCGAGAAAGTGAGAATTTAAAGTTAAATGAGTTAGCTTTCGACATATTTGAATGTCTGATATTAATTCAGGGCTTAACTTCAAATAAGGACGCGGAAATAAGATCCAGGATTCTGGCTGAACTTGAAATGGATTCAAAATTAAATCAGCAAAAATAGCTGAAGAGTGTCAGCGTAAAGTGAATTTAAAACTTGAGGTTACAAAAATGAAGGAAAGAGATATTTCACAAATACATAGCGTCCGACCATCTAAGAAAAAAAAAAGGTTTTCAACACCATGCGAAACAGTAAATAAAAACATTAAAACTCTCACAATACTTAATACTTATCACGGTTGTGGGGGGTACACATTTTGAAAGTGATTGTTTCTTTAGAAACAAAACATGTTACCTATGTGGAAGATTAGGACATAATAGTACTAGCTGCAAATCCAAAAAATGAAAGAGAAACAAAAAGTATGTCCAGAAATTAAATACAGTCGACAAGCGTAAAGAAAAACATTAGTAAGACTTTGAATGAAACATCTCCAAAGAGAAAAAAATATCACGACTAAGGATATAAAAATAAAATTACAATTGGATACTGTTGTAGACCAGAATAGGTACGGAAGAAAACACAACTCGCGTATTTGTGAAACAAAGATATTTACGAAAGACAAGTAAAAGTATTACACGCCAGGCTGGCTGCCAAGTGGAGAACAACTCAACTCCTCTGTCAATCGTCAATTGCCTAACGTCCACTTGAGACAATCTTCCTAATATTTATAGTCATGAGAAGAGTTCATTATGGTACAACGGGTAGGTCCCGTAAGAGATACTGGGTTCGATATTATTATCATTAATTAAAAGACTTAGAGAAAACTGGGTAAACCTAACTTATTGACTTCGAGAAAATGCTCGTGATGTTTCAAGTAAGAAATTAAATTTTTTAGGCGAGTTCATCTGTTATATTTCTTTTGCTAGAAAAACCAAAAAGCAGTGTTATTTGTGTTAAATAATACAAACAAATTTATTTGGAGCTAATAGCATTGCCTTATTTAATCTTTGGGACCTCTCAATCATTTCGTTCGGCAACCAAGTAAATATTGTCACCACAAACGAAGAAATACAAAACTGAATAAAAAAGAAAGTTCCCAGAGGGTTTCAGAAAATCTTGGAACGTGCTCAAAAGCGAAGGTGAGTTTTGGACGTTCGCACAAAAGACTAAAAACAATAGTTGTTTCTAGTTAAAGCGAAACCGTAGACTGAAAGAAAAATGAATGGATGGAAGTCAAATTTTGATTTCCTGGTATCGATATCAAATAAGTTTTTTTCGTCGTAAACTGAATTTTGAAGGCTAAATAAGTACTCTGAGTAAATGGTATCATGGCTGAGACTAAGAACTACAATTATACCTACTTAGAGCCAAACACGAAGCAAAAAACTAAAATAAAAGGGCTGAAAAAATACAGACATACAGGCAGATAAACAGACAAACACACACACAAACATCTTGCCTTATATATATATATATTATCGATTTTCTGCACTGTTGTAAGAAATGAAACCTTGAAACTTCTGAATATCGTTTCTTATGTCTTTGTCTATGAGTTTCTCAAATTTGATTAAAATCGGACAACTCCTTCTATAACCCGATTTTTTCGATTATCGATATTTATCGGGGGCACTTCGACACAAAACCTAGCTAAGAACACTCGCAGACGTTTATAGTACGAATGTGTGAATTTTCAAGAAAATCTGTTCAGCTGTTTCGGAGTCTATAGGTAAAGGACACACACACACAGACACAAAGTTCCATTTATAAATAAGTTTAGACTTAGATTTAGATTAGATGTGTGTGTGTGTGTGTGTGTGTGTGTGTGTGTGTGTGTGTATACAGGCTAGTAGGGGTAAACTGCATATTTTTAATTTCGTGCATGCGCATTGTCTCTTTTGATTTTGTCTATTGCACAATAAAGTAGAATCACTTAAGCACTGTCCATGAGAAAAATAGCAACACGGTGCAATTGGCTTTGCCAGAAATTTAAAAACGCCATGTTGTACTTTTTGGAATTAGCGCGGGAAACTCTAATATGAACATTTTATAGCGTTTGAATGTCAATGTGACGATAGTGTAGAGTATTTGGAAAGAGATGGATGATTTAAGCAGTCACCATCTTCTTGTTTGGAGCGATCACTAGTGATGGCAATGTTATGCCTTCATTCAACTTCTCTCCGGCCTACATTCCACAAAAGCAGGAGAATCCAGTCAGACTATTTCTGAGATCATAATAACTCTTTTATCTGCCGACCTAAATCCTCAGACTATAACACCCTACTACTACTATGTTGAGCGAAAGACAAACAATCTCCTTGTAACACGAAAGATCAACTGAAGGCCAATATTATGTCTGCATTCAGTAAATTTAACAAAGAGACCGCCTAGAATAGATGCAGGTGATTCTGAAGATGTCTAGAGGCAGTGGTTGAAGTCAATGACGGTTTTACTGAATAGACTTCTTCTATAGTAGGCTTATGGCCTATCACGTTGAATACACCGGTTCTACCTCGATCATCGAAGTTAAGCGACGTTGAGCCTAGTCAGTACTTAGATGGGTGACCGCTTGGGAATACCAGGTGCTGTAAGCGCTTAGTGATGGATGTGCGTTGTGGTGCAGTGGATATCGGCTCAGAAAGAGAAATTGGTGAGCCGAGTTCGAATTCCAGTTGAATACCCTGCATTCACTTAAGCACTTGTACCCTTGGGAAAGGTATTAATCCGTCCCTTCCCTCCAGTTATGGGTTAAATAACAAGGGCAGGACTTGGGTACGCTGCCCTTAAAAACAAATCCCAATGGATCTTGATACTCAAAAATAGAAAAAATATTACTAGGCACAAAAACTTATATAAAAAAACAACAATTGTTGAAAGAGAAAGGTATTACCAGCAATAAATAAATAAAGTTTAGTTGGCAATAAATAACCCACCGAGGTTGATTTGCCTTAAAAACAAAACAACCAAAAAATCTTCTATAGTATTTCAATATAGTTTTGTGTAATGTTTTTTATAAATATCTGTTAAAATGAGATATCAGTGCTATGTTCATTTTTGTTTTATTGTAATTTAGACGGCAATTCATCTATCGCACGATATATATATATATATATATATATATATATATATATATATACTTATTGTTGTCAAAAAGAATATCCGATAAACTAAAACTTACCCTCCGCCCAAATCTCTGGAAATACTCATCTGATACCATCCATTGAATTACCAATATTAATGATAACATTAACTCTAACTTTCTCAAATTTGCTATTACAGACATCTATTCCTTTATCTCTAGAGACCTCATAGTAAACTCTATTAATTTCGTGAAGATTTATGTAGATATTTTCAGATGAACAATATTATCTTAAAAAATAGAAAATCCCTTCTAACTATTAACAGTTCAACCTGAAATAAATGTGTCAATAGTAATTTGGATATCCCGATGAAAGCATATGACTCAGCCTAAGTTGCCGATTTCGTGTATATATATATAGTGGATTATAAAAGAAATAGGCTTATACAAAGATAATAAACTTAAGTTTATCTAAACTTATTTATAAATAGAACTTTGTCTCTGTGTGTGTGTGTGTGTGTGTGTGTCCTTTACCTATAGACTCCAAAACGTCTGAACCGATTTTCTTGAGAATTTACACAGTTGTACTATAAGCGTCTGCGAATGTTCTTAGCTAGGTTTTGTGTCGAGGTACCTCCGATAAATATCGAAAATCGATAATCGAAAAAATTGGGTTATAGAAGGAGTGGTCCGATTTTAATCAAATTTAATACACTCATAGACAAAGACATAAGAAACGATATTCAGAAGTTTCAAGGTTGCAGTTCTGACAATAGTGCAGAAAATCGATAATATATATATATAAGGCAAGATGTTTGTGTGTGTGTGTTCATCTGCGTGTATGTCTGTATTTTTTCAGCCCCTTTATTTTAGTTTTTGCTTCGGGTTTGGCTCTAAGTAGGTATAATTGTAGTTCTTAATCCATTTACATTTCCACCATTTACACAGATGACTTATTTAGCCTTCAAAATTCAGTTTACGACGAAAAAAACTTATTTGATTTCCATCCATTCATTTTTCTTTCAGTCTACGGTTTCGCTTTAACTGGAAACAACTATTGCTTTTTAGTCTTTCGTGCCAACGTCCAAAGAGTCTGAGCTCCAGGACCATGGATTAGTTTTAAAGCTTTCATTACACCCGAGATAACGCTGGGCTATACTGCTAGTCTCTAATAGTAATGGCGTTTTCACTATAATGATCCAAAATAAAATCATTAGGGCCTTTAAATTACTAAGATTATACCCCCAGCGTCGTTAACATAAATTCTAACCTTAAGATATTTAATGAAAATAAAATACTCTATGATAAATATAAAAATAAATTATCCTATTTAACACCTGTTAATAATTTAGAATTGCCTCAGTTCAAGAGTAAAAACAAAAAAAAAAAAGCAAAATGATACGGTTCAACCACCCGTTCTATGGATTATCAAAGATAAATATTAGACAGTTTTTATCTGAAATTGGTAAATAAACATTTTGCAAAGTTAACCCGCTATGTAAAATAACTAATAGAAAAACTATTAAAATTAGCTACTTCTATATTAAAAAAATGTGTAACTTCATCAATTCGCATAAAACCAGATTTTAAGGAATTTCTATGGAAGTAATAATAAACCCAGTTTTGTACTCTTCTGCAATTGCAGATCCAAAGAAAAATTGTCCTGTTGAAGATAAAAGTAAATCTATCAAATGTACTTACCAAGTTACCATTTTCCCCAAGATGATAAAGAAAATTATGTCTACTTTGTAATTTCGGCTGAGTTTGGAAACAATGATATTATTCCCATTGATATTTTAATCAACCCAAAATTAAATTTTCAAACATTTATTTCCCAAAGATACTATAAACTGAAGAAAGAATGTCTGAAACCACAAACACACTGGAAATTAATAGGCTCTGCACGTACTTCTGATAGTCATAGTGATAAACGTAATCTGTCCTTAGTAGAAAAAATTAGGATATTAAAATATCAGAATCAAAATTTATTTTTAAATCAGAGAAGTGAATTGGTTAACAAGTGTTGACATAAAGGTAGGTTTAAGTTTCCTTAAAATGGAATTAACTAAATCTCTTTCTCTATCCAACCCTATTCCTATAAGCTGTGAATTTAATCTTTTTAACTCTTATTATTGCCATCCTGTTTACCTTCCTTCCCATTTAATTGTTATATTAATTTTTAACCTAAGTTTATTGATAGTGGTAAAATTTAATTTTATACACATGATACCCTTGCAGTTTATTCTTACCGGTTAACCTTGAAGATTTGTGCAAGCTGACTTACATCCCTCCAACCTCTATCAACTACGCCTTACAGTTACCCTCTCTCTTTCCCCTAACTTTTACCTCTTTCCATTTTCTAAACAAACCTTTACTTTCAGTCACGGTAGAATTTCTTTATTAGAGCTGATTAAGTAGACTTTTGGGAGCCTGGAGAAATGGCTATTCTCCAAATGTAAAATATTGAAAAGAAAAAAATATATATATATATACACACACACACACACACAAATGAACATTGAAGTCAACACTCAGAAAAAAAAGATTTGGTTCAAATTATTAGAATATCACCCACTATACCCACATTATATGGCTTACCACAAACTCATAAACCAAACTTTTCATTAAACCTATTATGTTTGGTATTAACAGTGCTCTCCATACATTAGCTAAAGATATCACTAAAATACTTACACTATTCCAAGGCACCCTTAGTACTACATATATCAGACACTCTGGTGACTTACCGTATAAAACTAGAAATACTACTATAACTAAATTAACTATGGCAAGTTTGGATATAAAATGACTATACTAACATACCCGTCAAAAATATCTAAACATTCTTAGTGTTATGGTGCTCTATCCATAGGAATGGACTCTTTCTCCTAGCATACAATATTAACTTGCCTGACTTCCGGGGAAGCAATCAAGAGGCAGTCGTGAGACAGTCGAGACGCAGCGTAACTATACATTTCGGACTTAAACTTCTATCTGCGGATTACTAACACTCTTACTTTGTAAATATGTTTTGTTATTCTAATACACTGTTTGAACCTACCTTCTTGTTTCCGTGTCTTCCTTCCTGACCCCAAAAGTCCACAATACCTAGAAACCCCACAAAAAATCCAAAGTAAATCTCTCCCTACCTATAAAAATAATAGAAATACGCACTTTAATCATGAACCATAGTTATTTCTCTTTTAACAACACGTTTTATAAACAAAAATTTGACTTACCCATGAGGTCTCCTATTAGTGGTGTTCTCGCTTGCCTGTTTCTAGAGTTCTCAGAATCCAGTTCTTTCAATTATATTATACCTAACAATTCCACCCACTTAAAATATATAGATGACTTATTATTTTACCCCCATGACACCAACCTATTAAAATTAGTAACTAAACTCAATAAGGTGGAGCCAACTATCAAATTCACATATGAACTTGAAACTAACAATTCTTTACATTTCCTTGATATCTTAATAATACATAATAACGATGAAATAGAATTTAAAGTTTACCGTAAACCTACCCACAAAAACTAGGTTATTAATTTCTATTCCTACAACAACCAAAGAATTAAATCTGGTTTAATTATAATTTTCTACGTTAGAATATGCAGCCCTAATTATTTATTTGAAGAGAGATATTTTGAACAAACATTTAAACGTTTTCATTACCTACATTATTTCATCATCAACGCTGAAACATATGGTTATAAAATACACAAACTAACAACTAACTAACAAACAAAAACGTTCCAACTGTTTATTACTTTTATTACATCGAAATAACGTATGATACAATTTTGATTTCTCAAATGCTAGTTTAATTAAAAACAGCAACTTAACCTTTTAAGAGGAAGTACTTTGTAAACATATTACCAACCATAAACACGCAATTAAACATTACATTATTTCCGCATTTTTTCACAAATATATAAGTCATGAATCCAAAATACCAATATATATTATTCAATAAGTTAAAGATAATTATTGTATTCTTAACAATGTAATATTTTTCTGTATATTATGTTTTCTCCCTATTTTTTCTATTTCCTCTATTATTATCTAATTTTTTCTCACTATTATTATTTATTTTTTATAGTTTTTATTACTTTTATTATTATTATTTTATTATTTTTATTTTTTATAACATTATCATTATTACCATGATTTTTATTATTATTATTGTTTTAATATTATTATTTATTATTGCATAGCATTTATATTGCTTAATTGTAATATAATAATTTAGTATGCTAATTTATATGTACGTTTCTTATTTATATATTATTACTTATCATATTGTAATAATCTTAATACATTGATATTTAGTATTTTATTATTTCATTGAAAGTTTCTAACCGTTTTTCAAAATTTATTTATTTATAAAAAGTTTGCATATTACTTTTATGCATTATTTTTGCTAGAATTTTAAACGGAAATATATTTCGTTTTTACGATTTCATAATCATAAACGCACATGCTCATGCATGATTCTCTTATGCACATACATTCTGTTATGGTGAAACACACCTCTTCTATAGTGAATAGACTCTCCCACCTAATTTAAGTTGGAGTAGTAAGAGGAACGAGGGTCAGTCGATGCTGGACGAAAGTAGTCGACAGTAAGTCGAATACGAAAGTAGTCAGTGACCTGGCAAGATTACACTGCGTAATACATATTATATCAAGTTTCTAACGTTTTGTACGTCGAACCTATTAGGACCGACCTTAGCACAAATACTAGCCTCCACTGCGAAAATAGCTCCACAACATACTCATACAAGATTCTCTCACGTCATTTAAAATAGAAATTCTTTCCATGACTTGACACGTGTATACCTTGTTTCACATATTAATTTTACCAACTCACACCTTCACACATGATTTTCTCATTTTAATTTTTACAAAAAGAAAATCCTTCCATCACTTCACACGTGTATACAATACTTGCTACGTATTTTGAACGGAAATGTATTTCGTCGTTGTCATTCACACGTACTAACGTAACCGATATATACACATACTTAATTTGTCTATAGTTTAAATACGCTTGACGCGCATTATTTTCACTTACATATACATTATTCATAATAAACATTTAATGTTTTTATTACTCGCGGCACAAACACAAGTTTTTTCTTCCACATTTAATTTTCATTCGTTGCTTTATTACACGGGACACGTATTTCACCAATGAAACCATACGTCAATCAACATAGTGTCTCTTGCAATTTTTAATATGATTTTTAAATCATTCGTCTTTAAAGAATCTCTGAAGAAGCTTGTTAAAGTGAAACATTTTAAATCAAAATCATTTTCCGACTTGTTCTTTACTTATTCTGTTCATTTTGTCTGATTCCTATCCATATATTCAATTATATATATATATATATATATATATATATATATATATATATATATATGCGAGGTTCATTCAATAAATAAGGTGAATTTTTCGGTGTAAAAACTTCTAATACAGATAGAAGCATACGTTTTTTTTTTAAAAAAATTTCCTTTACTTCTTTTTCAAAGGGATTTAACTTTTTTGCAGATTGAAAAAAAAAACTTTGAGAGTTTTGGAGATTAACTAAATTGGCCAACCAAGAAGCATGCTCCAGGATTGAACAGAGGTCAGCTATCAAAGTTTTGGTTACTGAATGATGCAAACCAGTTGAAATTCATAGGAGAATGTCAACTGCGTATGGTGCTACATGTTTAAGCCAACCAAATGTCTACAAGTGAGCTAAATTGTTTAAGGAAGTTTGAAAGTGACGATGAAGTCAAAAGTGCTGTGAAATTGGCTGAGACATCAGTCCAAAGATTTTTACACTGAGGGAATACGGAAGCTTTTGCACAGATTTGAAAAGTGTATAACACTGCTGGGAGACGACGTAGAAAAGTAAAAAAATCACCTTATTTATTGAATAGGTCTCGTATATATATATATATATATATATATATATATCGTATATATATCGTATATATATATATATATATCGTATATATATATATATATATCGTATATATATATATATATATATCATATATATAATATATATATATCGTATATATCGTATATATATATATATATATCGTATATATCGTATATATATATATCGTATATATCGTATATATATATATATATATCGTATATATATATCGTATATATATATATCGTATATATATATCGTATATATATATATCGTATATATCGTATATATATATATATCGTATATATATCGTATATATCGTATATATATATATATCGTATATATCGTATATATCGTATATATATATATCGTATATATCGTATATATATCGTATATATATATATATCGTATATATATATATATATATCTCGTATATATATATATCGTATATATCGTATATATATATATCGTATATATATAATATATATATATATCTCGTATATATATATCGTATATATATATATATATCTCGTATATATATATCGTATATATATATCGTATATATATATATATATCTCGTATATATATATCGTATATATATATCGTATATCTCGTATATATATCGTATATATATATCGTATATATATATATATATATATATATATATATATATATATATATATATATATATATATATATATCCGTATATATATATATATACTACCTATCCGGCACACATATATATATATATATATATATATATATACGTACATATATATATATAAACATATATATATCGTATATATATATCGTATATATATATCGTATATATATATATCGTATATATATCGTATATATATATCGTATATATATATCGTATATATATATATCGTATATATATATATCGTATATATATATATCGTATATATATATA
>JBBBDQ010000851.1:2672500-2787500 GCA_037127315.1 Ascarosepion bandense
GCCTTTCCCAAGAGTATTTGCACAATTAATCAATATAAACACCCTGATTGTTATCGAAAACACAGCTTTCTGATTTTCAATTCCTAGTCGTCATTTATTACACCACATGCACATCAAAGCTTGCTTGCCGCACCTAATTACTCCCAAGCAGTCACCCATCAAGATACTCATCAGGCACAACGACGTGAACAAACTGAAATAAAGTCGCTCAAATCCTCGCCACGATGACTTGTGATCCCGAACTTAAAGTGAGGCGTCTACCCAATTTCACTCACAAGGTTTGGGTCAGCCAATGGTTTGGATTTAAGGCACTTTCCAAAGTTGCCGGACACCCAAATCACCTCCTTCAGACTGATAATATCAAGAAGTTACCTTCCTAGCAAATCGAACATGGTGAGATTCGAACTCGAATTTCATTGTCAGAAAGCGAACATTCTTAATCATTTGGCTACTCGTCAACTGAGTGTGTAGAAACTGTCCACAGTTACTATTGTCTGAAGTTCTTTTGGATAATTGTTTAGCCATTTTCAAAGAACTTGTTCTTATTATACGTTTATTTCTTTATTCTTTATTGTGCTGTCTAGAAGCAGTTTTCCTCTTCTTCTATGTGTCGTGCTTCTTCAGAACATATACAAATCATAGCTCTCCACATCTTCCTATCTCTTGTAGCTCTTAATATCTGTTCTCCTGTTATCCCCTGCTCCGCCATCTACTTGCTTAAGACATGTTGCATTCTCTTGTTCCCCCTTCCGTCTATTCATTCCAAAAGCATCAGATACTCGCTCCTTCCCTACTACATGTCCCAGAAACCTCAGCTGTTTTTCCTGATGATAAGTATTAGTATCCTTTTCCTGTTCTTTTTCTCCGAAACCTCTTTGTTGCTCACATGATCTGCCCATGGTATCATCAGCATTATTTCACTTTGCGGTGACTTGTTGAGCATTCAAAACACAGCTAGTAACTTTGTAGCGGAACTCTGGATCCTGATTGGTCATCAAATTGCAAAATTCAAAATAAGTCAGAGAAACAATTTTTCCACAGCTAAAAAAATCATTCTGGAGCCACCCCACGTGACTGGATTGATTTAAGGATGGTCTCTAACCGGTTACAGCGGTGAATCTGGGGAGACGGTTTGCTGACACACATCTAAAATGTAACGGCAATTTCAAATCAACCCGGAGATAAGGTCAGGTCGCACCTTATTATCTTTCTATTTATATTTCTCGACAATTACTGCTACAAACATTTTGTACGAACTCTTGATACCTTAACTTTCTCAGTGAACATTAATTTCTACGAATTCTTGTTATTCTTTCCTATTAATAAATTACTATTTTAACATTCAAAATATGTATATTTTATTATTCCACTCTTCAACACTAATCCACACATTCCAGTTGACAAATAATCTTCTGATGATGAAAACCTTCTGATAATAATTCTGCACAAAACTTGTAAGCTCTACGGAGTTCGGATAAGTCTGATACAAGGCCGAACAAAAGAAACATTAACCAGCTCCCTACACTTCAAACTTTTGTCTGTTTTCAAAGACAGCAACGGTACGTATAGTTTTTCAGTGTTTTATAAAAAGAGCTTCAATTGTCTTTTAACGTCTTTTACAATTAGATGTTTTTAAAATGATCTATAAGATCTATAATATGGTTGTAGGGGAGTGGAGTATAAGTCATTACGTGATTCCTTATCGAACTAAAGTCACTTAAGTGATTAACTAACCGTCTAAAAAATTGCGGTTTTATATTCATTATAATGTTCCCAGCTTTGCAGTGAACATTAGACCACTGAAGCTAGAATTTCATTGGTGTTTGTCATGGTAGCTTTTAATTTCTAGAGTGTATAGTAGGTTTTATTCGTTTTATACATATACATATATAGATATACATATTTTTATTTCGTTATACATATACATATTTATGGTATACATGAGAAAAGGTTTATTTTATGACATTTTGCATGGCGAATTCTTCTTTGTAATATTTTTGCACTTGGTTGCAGTAAAAAAAGTTATTGTAGTCTTAAGCTTTTTATAATGTACCTGGTTTTTTAATATCTTTAGGAATAATGTTAATTGGTTATCAATGATGTACTTGGGAAAATTTTCAACTAATATCATTGAAAATATTTTCGACGGAGAGAAAGTTAGGTAAGCTTGATTAAAATAGTTTCTACTTAATCGTCACTCTCTGTATGCTTTTGTATTTGAGAAGGTAAATAAATTTGAGGAAAGGAATTTAGCTCTTTACACACACACACATCTGCCTTTGAATATATTTTTGTATAGAGACTTAGTGTTATCGAAATTAGTGTTAAACATAAAATCTCATTCCTAGAGATTTACAAAGAACTTATCAAAAATATATTTAACTTACCGGGGACATTCAATTATATATATATATATATATACCGTTTAAAATTGTTTATATTTCCAGGAGATGAGTGCTCTGTTTGAGAGATAATGCGTTCATAGGCATAAATATTTTGGACATAGGTATTAACAATGCATAGTGATTACCATTTTCTTCCGCTTCCTTTAAAAGTACAATTTAAAACTCTTGTAGTCATCGGTGAACCATTATCAATCTCCTTATTCTCATAATTTTTATCTCATTCTCTAAGCCTGGGTCCTTGTATCAAGTGAATATATATATATATATATATATATATATATATATATATATGTGTGTGTGTGTGTGTGTGTGTGTGTGAGTGTGTTATGGTAACCTCCTGAGAGATAAGGACTCTTCATATTGCTACATAAAGATAACATGCATGACTTCCAGAGAGCAGTTACTCGCAGATAATTGCCTGGCGCATTGTCGAGCTCTCTGCCTTTCGAGCGGAGAGTAATAACCCAGTCGAGGCTCAGCCGAAGGGTAGAGTGTCATCTGGGGAAAATTAGACAAAAGTTCTTGGCTGGGCTATATGGCCCGGATTACATTAAAAAGAACTTGTACCACATTTTTTTCCTAAGTGGTAAGTCGAATAAATATTGCAGGCACGAGCAGTCAAGTACAGTAGTTAACGACGGTTACTAGTCAGGCAGCGTAATAATACCTTCGGACTAATTATTTTTAGTTACTTTTTATTTTTTTATTTTTTTTCTTTTATAATCGTTTCACCACGAGCAAGGCATTTCACTGCCACTATTGCGCAAGGGGTTACATAGAGGGGAAAGTGGTGAGAAAGGATGGTTAGATATAGGAAATGTCAGAAGGAGGGTGATCGACGGGTAAGGATACCGAGAATGAGGGTTGGGTAGATGAGAGTGTTCTGAGAATAATTAGAAGTTAGTGTGATAGGAGGTGTCTATCGACCCTACATTTAAACACCTGGAAATTGTAGCTGTCGGGAAAGCAGACTTGTGGAAGGGAATTCCACAGGCGGGAAGCGCGAGAAAAGAAGCTGTTGGAGTAGAAATCCCGGTTACATCTTATCTGTTTAACTGTAAAAGGGTGGGACCTAGTTGCTAATCTAGTATCTCGTGTAAATTCGTGCTTAGGCGGCACCAGTGATCTAAGTTCATCGGAGCAGAAGCCATGAAAGTACTTGTAGAAGAGGCACAGGGAAGCCACATCACACCGGTGAGAGAGTGGTTGCAGCCGGTCTGCCAAGTCAGTATCAACCACATTACAGATTCTCCTTTGTATTTTGTCAAGAAGCCCAAGGAGAGTAGCAGGGGCACCCGACCAGATATGGCAGCAGTATTCAATACATGGGCAGATAGTAGATTTGTATATGTGCAGGATAGATTCAGGCGGGAAAAACTTCCGGGCTCTGCACAGAGAGCCGACTTTCATAGCGGCAGATTTGGCAATGGATTCGATACAGTCATTCCATTTGAGGTCCACCGAAAGTATAAGGCCAAGGAGCCGTAGTGTTTTACTCTCTGGGAGGCAAGCTTGTTCCATGCTAATGGGAGATAGATGCGATTGTCTATGGTGGTTAGTTGGTAACAGCTTCGTTTTAGAAGCATTGAAATTTACTAGCCATTTCCTACCCCAGGCCACTACGGATTGGAGGTCCTTTTCAAGCTCGGCATCAAGGTTCGCTTTGTCGACCACACCGGGTTTTTGATCGAGGCGAGAGTAGATTGTGGTGTCATCGGCGTACATGCCTACTTGGGATCTAATGGCATCGGGGAGATCATTAATGTAGATCAGAAAGAGCGTGGGACCTAGGATAGAGTCTTGAGGGACGCCCGCCTTCGTATGGTAGCTTTGGAAGGCATGTCCATTTAATACTACCTTCAATATGCGGTTAGAGAGGAATGACTGGATGAGGTCAAACAAATGTCAAGTTGTACCGTAGCTGCGCAGTTTGCATAAAAGGCCAGCATGCCAGACTCTGTCGAACGCTTTGGAGATATCCAAAACAACGGTTCGGGCTTCGCCATTCTTGTCAAGAGACTGGTATATGTACTTGGTAATGGTCGTTAGCATATCAGCAGTAGACCTGGTGAAGCGAAAACCGTACTGTTTGTCCTAGAGAAGCCTGTGGGCCGTGAGATGCTGAATCACCTCGGCGTTGATAATGGCTTCGAAAACTTTGCCGAAGATCGGAAGGAGATAGGGCGATATTAACACTTCTTTGTATATGTTGTTTTCTACTTATAATAATACACTGTTTTGAACAGTCTTGTTCCGTGTCTTACTTCGGGCACAAACCGGTCATATATATATATATATATATAACCTAGAGAGCCAACGAACCCACCAGGGTTTCACCAAACTGAAGATACAGTTTGGTGAAACCCTGGTGGGTTCGTTGGCTCTCTATGTTAGTTGTTTACTTAATTTGCTCTACTTGCGTATTGAGCGCTTCTTATTTTATGTTACTCGTCTCGGGTTTTTTTTTCTTTGGGCTACGTACTTTGACTGATGTTCAGGTGCTTAGCTCGTTCTTTTTTATTATCATTTTTTCCTTCCGCGTATGTACTTGGAGGGTTTTTCGAAACGAGTATAACGACAAGTTTATATATATATATGAAATTAATTGTTTGAACATTATTTTTTATCGATACTCGTATTTAAGTAGATATTCTGTTTTTTTTAATTAAACAGTATTATATATTTATATCTACTGGCCTGATTATTTACGATATTTATTTATTTTTATTACGAAAATAATCAGGCCAGTAGATATAAATATTTCATACTGTTTAATTAAAAAAACAGAATGTCTACTTAAATACGAGTATCGACAAAAAATAATGTTCAAACAATTCATTTCAGATTGTCGCTTATTTATAACCGAGTTTCGTTAAAATTCGTTAATTTCCGTAATATATATATATATTCGTTAATTTCCGTAATATATATATATATATATATATATATATATATATATATATATACACGAAAAAAATCGCAAGATCGCCAAGACCTACCGCGGTTTCGCACAACGGCTCGTCAGGGCAAAGGCAGACCAAGGACTAATCAAATAGACACCTATTACAGACTAACCCATTTGGGGAAGGGGTTGTTTGAGGGAAAAAAAAAAAAAAATTGTGGGGGGGGGGGTTCACATTAAGGTCCGATACACTAAGCAAGAAACTTTATTTTGTGCATTCTACACTTATTTAATATTTCTGTTCTAGCGTTAATAAGTTTGTTGGCAGGTTCAAATTTAGCTATTGCTAGCTTCTCCTCGTCACATACCCTACAAAATTTATTGTTTTTATTATCGTTAGGGCACTTTTTTATTATTTCCCATTTCAGAATGGGGTCCTTTTTAATTTTGGCTTTTATTTCCCATACATAGGTAGATAATGCTGTGCTATGCTTATATTTCTCGTTTTTAAAAGAAGTTTTATGGTTGTAAAACCTAATTTTAAAATTATCATGTGTTGATCCTATGTATGTCTTGGGGCTTTTGTCATTTAACATAAACTTTAACTTTATAAACTACGCTTGCCTGATTGCAATTACCTCTAATCGGGCAGTCCTTTTTAGTTCTACAATTACACTTATGTTTATTAACGTTATTATTACTAGGGGCCTTAATATTATCTTTTAATTTACTTTTGTTGGTATTGTTAATGATTTTACCGATATTAGGTAAACAGGAATAGCTCAATTTAATAGTGTTCCTATTAAATATTTTTTTAATATTTTTTTAAGTCTATTATCTGAATTGAAATGTTTATCTATTAACTTAAAAAACATTTTTCCTATATATGAAGCACGTTGGAGTAATGTATAGCGGCTTGGACTGAGGAATTGGAGAGCCGAGTACGAATTCCAATCGAATCCATTATATTCACTTACATGCTATTTCATTGTATGCTCACTTCCACTCAACTATCATTGATGATGCATTTTTCAAAGTATCATTAGAGAGCACAGGGAAAACAATTCATGCATTTAAAGTGTATAATCTAAAATGTAAATGAATTGTACATATATTTATAAACTTGTTCGCCACAACATTTATAGAGATTTAATTTCCTTTTACTCGTTGATTTTTCTGGATAGAATACAAATTCCCTTGTCAGTTGTCTTCCCAGAAAAATTTCATTTTTAGATTGATGTCAATATTTAGTCTTCAGCGTTTCTTTTGTAAAGAAATAATTAAATTAATATATTTCCAGAACTCGTTCAAATTCTCCCCTCGTCCATATCGCGATAATTAAAACAAACGTCGGTAAATGATGTTAATTATTAAAATAACTCTGAAAATTTGCTTCCAGGAAGTTAATATTTGGTTAACAAATAATAAAATATGTATAATGTTAATAATGCTTTCCCCATCATCTTTGATAAATGTTTACCTAACTGATTAGGCAAGTTCAGTCGTATGATTTTCATCAATATTCCCTGTGATATTTATTGTTTTGCTTCATATCACACGATTAATCGATAGATAGACTTATTGACTGATTTGTTTTCTTATCAACAATTTGCAGGTTATTCAAAACAAGAAATATTTTTAGTTTGTTATCCCCAAAATCAAATTCTTACGATGGTTCGTGTAATACAAGTCCTAATAATTAACCCATAATTGCGAGAGAAGAAGTTCATTCATATCTTTCCTCAGGATAATTACGCGTAAGTGAATATAACGAACACAACTGGAGTTCAACTCTACAATTAATAATTCCAAGCTATTATCGATTATACTTGCACTTCCAAGCTTACAGCACCTGGTGTTCCCAGGCGGTGAAACGATGTAGGTATTGATCAAGCTCGATGTTGCTTAACTTCAGTGATCTTAATAGAACAAGTATTTCAATTTTTTTTGCATAATCATATCGCCCCAAGCAATGCATTTTATTGCCACTGTTTTGCATGGGGTTACATAGGAGAAATGTTATGAAAAAGAGTGACACGTTATAGGGGGTGTCAGGAATGGGTAAGAGAAGGGTAAGAATACTGATGAGAGTGGAGTGGACAGGAGAAAGGGGCATGAGAGATAGAAGATGCAGGTTAGTGAGATAGGAAATGACTATTGACTTCACATTTAAATTCTTAGAGATTATAGCTGTGGGGTAAGCAAATAAATGGAAGGAAACTCCACAGGCGGGAAGTGCGTGAAAAGAAGCTGATGGAGTAGAATTTGTGTTTACAATATATTTGTTTTCCAGTAAAAGTGTGAGACCTAGTCGCTAATCTTGTGGCTCGAGTAAATTTATATATAGGGTGCACTAGTGAGCTAAGTTCATCGGAGCAGAAGCCGTGAAAGTATTTGTAGAAGAGACACAAGGAAGCCACCATTGCGCCTTTGGTGAGAAAGTGACTGTATCCGAGCTGCCAAGTCGGTATCGATCACAGTACAGATTCTCCGTTGGATTTTGTCAAGGACACCTAGGAGGATAGCAGGAGCACCCGACCAGATATTGCAGCAATATTCAATGCACGACCGGGTGGTAGATTTATATATTTGCAGGATTGTTTCAGGCGGAAAAAAACTTCCTGCCCCTACACAGAGAATCGACTTTCTTAGCAGCGGATTTAGCTATGGATTCTATGCAGTCATTTCCACTTGAGGTCTGTTGTGAGAGTTAACCCCAGGAGGCGCAGTGTTTTGATTTCAGGGAGACTAGCCTGATCCATGCTAATGGGGAGGGGTAGGAGCGATTGTCTGTGATGGTTAATAAATAGCAGCTTCGTTTTGGAAGAATAAAATTTCTTACCCCTGTCCGCCACAGATTGGCAGTTCTTTTCAATCTCAGCAGTGAAGGTTTGCTTTGTCAGCCTCAGCAGATTTTTGATCGAGGCGAGAGTAAACTGTAGTGTCGTCAGCGTATATGCCTACTTGTGATCTTATTATATCTGGGGGATCGTTAATGTAGATAAGGAAAAGCATAGGACCTAGAATAGAGCCTTGAGGGACACCAACGTTCGAATGATAGTATTGGGAGGCATATCTGTTCAATATTACCTTCATTCGGCGATTTGAAAGGAATGACTGGATATGGTCAAACAATTTATTCTATGGAGTTTTAAAATTCGCTCCGAGGGGAGAAATGATCTTTGTTTTCAATTTTTCATATTACTATAGATAAAATACTCCAAATCATGGATATAATTGATTGAACCAGTTGAGAGTGGGACAGAATTTACGAGCTAAATCATTATAGATGGACGTCGCCCTCTGAAAGCCAAAACAATATATAACACGTAAAAAATTAAATTTATAATAGACTTTCTTTTTTTTTTTAATATTTTACAATCAAGTATTTTCGCGTAAGTGAATGCAATTCCAGCTGAATTCATTGCCTTCACTTACGCGGAAATACCCTTGGGAAAGGTATTAAAACGTCTCTTCCTTCCAGTTATGGGTTAAATAGTAGGACAGATTGGGATCTATAGCCTTTGGCTGGCAACCAGTCAACCGCAGAAAGTCATGACAATCTACTGCGGGATAATTTTCTGCCTAGTCAGTCATGTCTCTTTCGAGACCTGATCACTCAAGCGTGTATCACGTATGGCACTTAACTGATATCGGCTTAGGACGATGAATCGAGGAGCCGAGTTCGAATTCTAGTTGAATTCCTTGCATTCACTTACGCACAAATACCCTTGGAAAAGGTATTAATCCGTCTCTTCCTTCCAGTTATGGTTTAAATAACAGGACAGATTTGGTTCGATAGCCTTGGCTGACAACCAGTATACCACAAAAAGCAGTTGCAACCTACTAATACTGATAATCTTCTGCCCAGTCAGTCATGACACATTCGAGACATGATCTCCCAAGCGTGTATCACGTATGGCACTTGACTGGCTGACTATCAATTAGGAACTTCAGATTATGAATTCGAAAAGATTTTTTTTTATTTTTACATCATACAGACGTATTTGTTTTTATTTTCTAAAGGGGTCTGTTTACATATTTACATGAAAATTTACATAAACGACTCGCCATAGAGTTTTATAAAATTTCATTTTGAAAAAATAATAGTTGTGATCTAGTATGATTCATCTGTGTTAGTATGAAAGAAGAAAAATATATATATAAAAATATTTCAAGCCGTTGTATGTATGTGTTAAGGTCTCAAACTAGAAAATCGACTCTTAAAATCAATTAAAATGTCATTATTTAATTTTTAACTCATTTTTCTTTCTTATTGCGATTGCAAAAATAACCTTCATTGTTAATCCAGGGGTTAATCTACTGGAGGATTTTTTAACTACAGTCAATATGTAGATTGTTAAAGACCCGACAAAATATTTCAACCAAAAAGGGTGTTAAATAAGATGATATGCTATCGGTCAGTCTCCTTTATGGTGACTTGAATAAGAATGTAGTGAGAATGGATTTCCTTTTCAGTATCAAATAATATCAAATCTTTCATTTGCAGATGATGTCGTTTTTTCCTCGAACAGAAAAATATGTATTGAAATAAACCACAAGACGGCAGTTTCAATGTCAACGGATAAAGCACAACAATAACATCAAATGAAAATAAACAGAACCAACCAAAATTTGATGCTAGCTATATTAGTTGTCCTCTGATATCTTGTTAGGGAACGTCACTGATTGATGCTGCAGAAATCCCTGACAATTAGCTTCTTGAAAAAAAATCAGGGGAATGAAGCAGTCCTCTCAAGAACTTGGTTAACCAACCTTGACGAAGCAGTTTCGTTTGGTGAAAAAAAAAGTGTTCCATCTCCCAGTTGATGACTGCGCCTCTGAGATTTCTTCCTGGGTGAAAGCTGGCATTGATGCTTTCATACCTACCAGGAAGTTTCCTCTCAAATCGCATTCCTCCCCTTGATTCTCTCCTGCCTGTTCGGCCGCCATTGCCTACCAGAACCCCTACTTCCGACTAATTCGGAGACATGCATCTGACCACAATAGGCGCCTATTCACGTCTGCTCGTAATAATCGTATCACCCCAAGCAAGGCGGTAATGGCACTGATGTGCAGGGGGGCTACGTAATAGTGAAAAGATTGGAAAATAGAAAGCCGGAAACCACATCCTAAACAGGGAACAAGGGATGAGCCTCTTAACCTGTTCAATAGACGTGGGTGGATTTGCTGAGAGAATGAGACAGCGCAGAGCTGACAGCAAATTCAGTTATGCAAACGAGTGCTGAACAACAGCAAATTTTCTACCCCCACCTCCTATTCATTGAATTTGAGATCCTCACGGCATCAACGGACAAGCCGAGTGCTTTGCTCGCAGATTCTCATCCAACTCCACATTTGACTCATCTGAAGTGCCCGCATCCGACTTCCCTATTAGAACTGAGGCTGAACTGAACGAAGTATATGTTACCCCGACACTGTTCTCTAAGTTAATGTCAAAACTCGACCCCAATAAGGCGAGCGGAGGTGATGGAATCGCGGTGATTGTTCTTAAGAAATGTGCCCCTGAAATCTCCTCTGTTCTCTCTAAACTCTATAATTACTGCCTTTCTGCTTCCTGTTTTTCTGCATGCTGGAAGTCCTCTTCTGTAGTTCCTGTATTTAAGAACTTTGGGGAACCCTCGGACCCATCCAAGTATTGCCCTATCAGCCTTCTACCAATTTTCGGGAAAGTGTTCGAGGCCATTATTAATGCTGAAATAGTTCAACATCTTATTGCCCATAAACTATTCTCCGACAGGCAGTACGGCTTCCGCTTCGCTAGGTCCACGGCCGACATGCTAACGACCATCACGGAGTACATGTACCAGGCCCTTGAGAAGTCCGGCGAGGCTTGTGCTGTTGCTCTGGACATCGCCAAGGCTTTTGACAGGGTTTGGCACTCTAGCCTTCTATGCAAGCTACAAGGTTATGGTATCACGGTACGCTTGCTTGACCTGATTAAATCTTTCCTATCTAACCGCATAATGAAGGACTTCTTGAATGGGCATACCTCCACGCCCTACTGTACAAATGCTGGTGTACCTCAGGGCTTTATCCTAGACCCGACGCTCTTCCTTATTTTCATAAATGATCTGCCAGACGTGATCAAGTGTCAAGTAGGCATCTACGCAGATGACACCACAATTTACTCCCGCATCAGTAAGAAATCCAGCGAGGCAGACAAACATAACCTCACTGCTGATCTTGAGAGGGATCTACATTCTGTGATGGAATGGGGAAAGAAGTGGTTCGTAAATTTCAGTGCGTCTAAGACAAAGCTGCTGTCTGTCAATCATCACAGGCAACTTCTCCCTCCTCCCATAAGCATGGACCAAGCGAATTTCCCTGAGAGCAATGCACAGCGCCTCTGCTGTTCATCTCAGTGTTCTTGACAGGCTCCAAAGGAGAATCACTAATGTGATAGGTACCGACTTGGCGGCTTGACTCCAGCCACTTCCTAACAGAAAGGATGTTGCTTCCCTCTGTCTGTTCTATAAATACTTTCATGGCTTCTGCTCCAACGAACTTAAGTCACTGGTGCCCCTGCAACAAGTGTTTACTCGTGCAACCAGACTGGCAACTGGGTCCCACCCATTCACAGATCAACCAAATGCAGACGACAATTCTACTCATGCAGCTTCTTTTCTCGCACTTTCCACCTGTGGAATTCGCTTCCATATTCTTGCTTTCCTGACGGCTACAACTTCCAGAAATTTAAATGCAATATCAATACCCATCTTTTAGAAACTTTAGTTCTTTCTTCACCACCCTGTATATCTTTTCCTTTCTCCCCAGCTTTGCAATTGTCATCACACCTGTATTCCCATCATTAACTGGTTTGTCTTTCTCTTTACTCTCCTCCTATCTAATTTTTTTACTTTTATGTAGCCCCCTGTACATCAGTGGCGTTACCGTCTTCCTCGGGGTAATACGATTAAAAAAATAGGAACACAGTAGTTGTATTTATACCGGAGTGAGTCAACAGGCACACGTTGGTCACGTTTATATCGGAGAGGGGTGATAGACACACGTCGACCGCGTTTATGTCGGAGTGAGTTGACAGGTACACAGAAAAGAGAGCGAATTGATCAGCATTCTTTTATACTAGAGCGAGTGGATAATCACCCTTTTGTTATGTCGGAGCGAGTCGATAGACACATGTTGGTCATATTTATACCGTAAATTGTCGACTAGCACCCGTTGGCAAGTTTAATAACAGAGCGAATCGACAGATGCACGTTGGCTGTGTTTATACTTAAGATATCGAATCAGACAGTATTTCATTCACCCACTATAATTAATCAGCTTACCGATATTAAAAATGCATAGCCCGGGTGATAAAATCATTGCCTGGCTTCATTATTCGGATAAACTTAAAAAAAACGCATTCTCCTCTATGGCAACATCTCTTACGCAGAGAACGAGAACATTGTTACAAGCCTGTTATCGTCGATTATAAACAAATCAAAACTCACATGTCATGGAATATCGCAAAGATAATTTATATAGCACATATTAGCTTTTAAAGTATTTAAAGTACTTACGATGTTTATGTGACTAACGATTTAACGAAAAATTATATAGCAACTCTATCTGCTAATTCTCTGCTTAAACGCAACAATAAACGACCCATTTTCGAAAAGAAATATCACAGGTAATGAAAAGTGGATGTTTTAAAACAATGTGGAAGGTTCCGAGGAAAAGGAAATGAGCTGCCATTAACCAATCCAAAGACTGGTTTTTATCGATAGGAGATGAAGTTCTGTATCTTAGTGGTATTAGAAAATCGTTGTTTATCACGAGCTCCTTCTGCAAATTGTTAAAATGACACAAATACTTTTCACGATTGAACCAATTAAAACAATAATGAATGAAAAACGTCCAAATTTTGCCAAACGGAAGTGTGCCGTCTTCCATCAGAAAAACACCAAACTTTCTGTCGTTTTGCAAAACCGAACGAAATTGCTAAGATGTATGAAGTATACGGTAATGACTTCACTTTACACCCCTGAGTAAGCTATCATTTTGATCTTTATAACATTCTCTCAATGAGAAGTATTTCAATTCTCTGCAAGCTTGTAAACACCACTTACATCACTTCAGCACTGAAAAAGATGCCATGTTCTGAGAGATTGGGTCATGAAGCTGTTTTAACCCTCTAGGGCCATTCGTATCATATTTGATACAGTATGAAAATAAGCCTTGAAAGAAATATTTTCCTGAAAAATATTTTAAGAGAAATATTTTATAAATTTCAAATGAAAGCAGTACTGACTGCTCAGTCAATGAATACCAAATGTTTCCTTATAGGGAAATACCAAATGTTTCCTTATAGGGAGATACTGTATCAAATATGATACGAATGGCCCTAGAGGGTTAATAGATAGATAGATAGATAGATAGATAGATAGATAGATAGATAGATAGATAGACTGAGATTAACCCTCTAGGGCCATTCGTATCATATTTGATACAGTATGAAAACAAGCCTTGAAAGAAATATTTCCTGAAAATTTTTTTAAGAGAAATATTTTATAAATTTCAAATGAAAGCAGTACTGACTGCTCAGTCAATGAATACCAAATGTTTCCTTATAGGGAAATACCAAATGTTTCCTTATAGGAAGATACTGTATCAAATATGATACGAATGGCCCTAGAGGGTTAATAGATAGATAGATAGATAGATAGATAGATAGATAGATAGATAGATAGATAGATAAACAGACTGAGATTAACCCTCTAGGGCCATTCGTATCATATTTGATACAGTATGAAAACAAGCCTTGAAAGAAATATTTTCCTGAAAAATTTTTTAAGAGAAATATTTTATAAATTTCAAATGAAAGCAGTACTGACTGCTCAGTCAATGAATACCAAATGTTTCCTTATAGGGAAATACCAAATGTTTCCTTATAGGGAAACACTGTATCAAATATGATACGAATGGCCCTAGAGGGTTAAAGATTGCAAAATATAGTGGAACAAAATGACATGTATAGGGGTTGAATAAATCCATGTACAATTATTGTCTTAATATAACTTAACGCTAAGAATCTTTGTTCTGACCAAATCCTTTTAGAATGTTCTTACTGGCTTATTCGAATTGAGTTTATTTATTGGCTAGAATCTTGAAGAACATCTGCAGCAGATTCCGACTTATTTCAGATTATTAGCGGTGTTTTTTTTCGATTAGAGTTGTGATAATTACCGGCGACAATTTCAAAAGTTAAAAATCTCATAGAGCTTAACAGCTGAATTGTCATCGGTATTTAGAAAGCTAATGTTTCACTCAAAATTACCCGGCATACTTAAATAGAAAAAACAGGCGCAAAAAGACAAAGATGAACAAAACAGAGTTGAATGAACTGGACGTACCGACTGGCCTTGCTAAAAAAAAAAAAGAAGAAAATATCTCGAATCTCGGCTTCACTAACTTTAAATGATAATATCAGCTTCTACTAAAAGCAATCATATCTAACGAACATACCGACTTTTCACATGAAGCTCAGAGACAATTCTAGTCACGCAGAAACGTTGTTTTATTTATTTGTTTCTGAAACCGGCAGGTAAAAATATTACTTTCATTCCGATATTCATAATTGAGGATTATAAACATTCTTTTGTTAATTAAGGCAAAATCTTAACATTTTTGGATAATTTCAAAATTATCAAAAGGTGTTAAGAAAAAAACATCTCTTTTTTAAACACATGTATGAACTTTTATACGTACTGTATACACCGCATGTCCACATCCTCCTCACTGTCGAATATTTGTTGTTGGAATTTTGAATTATATTAAAATTAATTTCCATTATTCAAACTACTAGGTTTTCATTCATTCTGCAGTTGCTAATGTGTTATTTATCACCTGATATATTTTTCTACCTGTCGTTGACATCAAAATACAATTAACAGAACCCAAGCCAATCCGGGCAACAATATAAATTTCATTTCAAATCTATAAATTGAAACTTTGCTGGGGTCCTAAGGAAATTGGGATTCGTCCCTGTTGCATGTACGTAACAGTCGGTATAAGCACATCGAAAATAATACAGTAAAGGTTTCTATCACCAAAGAGGACGCAGGTTCAAATTCTGTTGGAAGGTGCTTATTTTCTTTTAATAAGATTGATCGAATATTCAGGTCAGCAGATAATAATAAATATACTGCTGGAAATATTAAAAAAACAAAAACAAAAACAAAAAAACAGAACGTCTACTTTAATATGAGTATCTATGAAAATTAATGTTAACTGATAAAAATGTGTCGAAATTATAAAAATGTATTACTTCTTAAAAAATACATAATTTTTTTTATAGATGAAGACCAATATTAGGGAACAAAATATATCAAAGTGGAAAGTTACACGAAATCTATTTTCCACTTTGTAATACTTTTTATCATATATATATATAGTTTTAAGGTGTGCTATATTTATAGAACAAAGTGCTCAATATCAGAGATAGAGCCTATGTAAATATAAAAGAGTGAACATTGAAGTCAACACTCAGGGGCGACAGACTGTTTCATGCTAAGAGCAATCATCAGCCCACATGTGTTGAATTTGTCCTCGGTTATTTATATATATGAGTCAGTGGGGCATTGTGGGCAATCCTTCTAACGGTTTTTTTAAAATAATCCCCCCTTTTCTATCAGGATAATAAACTTTACAGCAAATTGATAGATGTAGCGAAAAAATAGCAGTTCGTAGTTTACTCGAAGGAAAGCAGACAAGAGGGGAATAGGGTCAAGGAAAAAGAAAAATAGAGGAGGAAAAAAGTTGGTTAGCATGTAAATTCCTCGAGGTCAAACCCCTAAGTGAATGTCCATTCTGATTAGCCGAACACACACACACACACACACACACACACACACACACACAAACACCCACATACATTCACAGTAAACCGAAAGTATTTGTCATTTAAATATAAATCGTCTGCACAACCACACCTACATTGCCTGATGATGAGAATTAATCTCGAAACATAGAAATTTCCATGTAGCAATGAAAAATTGACATAACCATATAATTATATATATATATATATATATATATATATATATAGACGAAGATGTATTTGTAATCGTTTGATAATTTTAAGGTCTGTATAACAAATACCTTCAAAATCCGCCTTGCACTTTGCCACTGAAAGATTAAGTTTTATAAAGGAGTTTTCCAACCCTCACGAATCCCATTCACAAGATACAAGCAATAATAAACCCCAGACATATATGATTGTACATTATAATTAATATGTAATAAATACAGTATATCTAGTTAGTATCATAGCATTTTTGTATTTATAATAATTAGTAGGCAAACTTCTACCAGTACAGTAAGTATTTTGTTTATCTCGGCCTTCCACGCATTATCTTCACAAAACCGACCCAAACCAAGTCACGTAATACGGGCTGAGAGTTACGTTTCATATGTAGAAAGAGAATAACAGATGTTACCGCAATTTGTGTCCTATTGAAACAAATCAGTTATTTTAATAAGCCTAGCGTTAACTCGAAATCTACTGTCAGTTCGCAGAACCTACAGTAGGTGTCTCACCAATGCCATCTGTAGTCGTACAAGCTAACTCGAATCAGCAAAAACGACAACGTCACTGATCTTGTCGGGACTGTCATAGTTGTTCTTGTGGTATCACGTAAGAGTTTTTTCTGGTGTAAATAGGGATGCAATTGTGCTCAATTATTAAAAATGTATATTTCTGTATTTCTAAAGTATTGTAATTAAATTGTTTACATTAGATACCGCCACTCATTTTATAACTAACTTTTAAATTGAATTTAAATAAAAAAAGTTTTCTTGAAAATTTTATTTTAGTTTTAATTGAAAGCTAAATGATTTATTTTACTATTTCCAGTAAGTAAAAGTACTCTAGTGTATTTCAAACAGAAAATATATTCTTTGGAATCTAAAATTTTGAGACGTTTTTTTTTAATTTTTTCAACTCTTTCACCATTTTTTGAGTGATCGACACATTTGTAAAGAAAAGTTCATTCTCGGTTTTGTAAAATCTTGCAAAAATAAAATATACATCTGTGACATATTATTTTTGAAAATTTAGATTAATTTAACTTTAAATTTGCTGATTACTCATTTATAGCATGGCATTTAGAATAAAACTACTTCTTAAACACAGAGTTCAAATTTCTAACCTTTCCACCATATGTGTTGACAAACTGATGAATGCCAATAAGATAATATAGAAGTATATTGTACTGATATTATTGTACGAATTTGTTCGGTAAGGGGAAGAAACTCTGACATACATGGCATTTTAATTTACACATAGAAATTACCATACAAAAAAGTTTTCAAATACAAAAAAAAAAATTAAAAAAAAAATTATTTTAAAATCAGGGAGGCACAACGATTTGTATTAAACTTTTTAATTTTCGATTACTAAATATAATCTTTGCTTAATAATTTTCTAAACTATCCCCAACAAATCTTTCAAGTATTATAAAAGTATTTTGTAACTTCGTAAAATTTGATAACTAAAAAAAATAAAAATGAAAACGATTCTTTTAAACTTTCATTATTAATCGAAAATCTTTATTCCTTCAGCCTATAATGTCCTTAATTTATATTATATATTCAAACAATTGAAAGCTTATCTAATTAAATAATGTCAGTTATATTGCATTTTTTATTTTACTATTGGGAACAGATTTTTAGAAATACAAAAACTTAAAAAAAAAATAGATGATTTACATTTTCCAATGGGTTCTGCGTTTAACTAATAAAACCTACTTGCGCAACAAAATTTAATTTCTTAAAATTTAATGAATTTGTTTTGAGTGGGGGTAACAGATGTAAAAAAATGTTTACCACGGTTTTTTAAAAATAATAATTTAAAAAATAATAGCGCCATATACCGTAAATATCCTTCAGATTTAATAGATAAAAAACGAAGGATTTCCGTATATATACTTACTAGCAGTATAGCCCAGCGTTGCTCGGGAGTAATGAAAGCTTTAAAACTAACCTATGTTCCTGGAGCTCAGACTCAGCCTAAAGAATATTTATGTGAAGTTTGGTGAGAATGGGATAAAAATTGTGGATGTGTATAAAGGACATACAGACAGATAAACACAGCACACACAAACATCTTGCCTTTTTTATATATATATTATCGATTTTCTGCACTATTGTAAGAACTGCAACCTTGAAACTTCTGAATATCGTTTCTTATGTCTTTGTCTATGAATGTATCAAATTTGATTAAAATCGGACCACTCCTTCTATTACCCGATTTTTTCGATTATCGATATTTATCGGGGGTACCTCGGCACAAAACCTAGCTAAGAACACTTGCAGACGCTTATAGTACATCTGTGTAAATTTTCAAGAAAATCAGTTCAGCCGTTTTGGAGTCTATGGGTAACGACGCACACACACATATATATACACACACAGAGACAAAGTTCCATTTATAAATAAATTTAGATTAGATATGGACTTTTGTTCTTGTTTACTATAAGGAGCCTCCATTTCTACTCTAACATTTTTTCTCGCAGTTCCCGCCTGTTGAACACTGTTCACTTTACTTCATCCCCTGATAAATACGATCTTAAAAAGTTTAAACGCAACGTTAAATGCCATCTTCTATCTCCTTGATTCCCATCCATCTTTTTTTTTAAATCGTGTCACCCCAAGCAAGGCATTCCACTGCCACTATAGAGCGATTGGGTATGGGAAATGTCAGAAGGAGGGTGGTAGACGACTTAGGATGTACATAGGGAGAGATTTGGAGAGAGTGGGTGTGAGTTAGTGTGTTAGGAGGTGTCTATTGACCTTACATTTAAACTACTGGAGGTTGTAGCCGTCGGGGAAGCAAGTATGCGGTAGGGAATTCCATAGGCAGGAAATGCGAGGAAAGAAGCTGTTGGAGTAGAAATTGCGGTTACATTTCATCGGTTTCACAGTAAAAGGGTGGGACCTAGTTGCCAATCTAGTATCTCGTGCAAATTCATATCTCTTAACCTTTCTTCGACATCCCCTATACTTTGTTTTTCTCTCACTATAACCCACTGAACAACAGTAGCGGTCCTGCCTTGTATCGGGTGAAATGATTAAAATTAAAATAAAAAAAAGAAATGAATTAACACCGACGCAATCAAATCTTTCGTGAAAACCGGGCGTCAGATTTTAGAATTTTGCGAGTGGCAGCATTAATGGTTCTTACTCGAATTCACTCTACGGTGCTTCTTTATAAAAGAAGTGAGTAGATTACAATTCAATTAAACCTATCAGTTAGTCAGTTAAGTGCCATACGTGATACACGCTTGGGCGATCATGTCTCGAAAGAGACATGACTGACTGGGCAGAAGATTATCCTGCAGTAGGTTGCCATTGCTTCTGCGGTAGATTGGTTGCCGACCAAGGCTATAGAACTCAATCTGTCCTGTTATTTAACCCATAACTGGAAGGAAGAGACGGATGAATACCTTTCCCAAGGGTATTTGCGCGTAAGTGAATACAATGGATTCAACTGGAATCGCCGGCTTCTCGTTCTGATCCGATATCCACTGTACCACAACGCACATCCTAATTAAACCTATAATAAACTCAATTAGCAAAAGTGTTTTTCAATTTTTTGGCGCTATAAAATCTTAATGTATACAAAACAAACCGTTAGAATAAGCGTAAAAAATGTCCAATTCTTTAGTTTACGTAACTGTCGACATTTATCGAACGGGATTGTGTCACAGATGTGCGGCCTCCACACAAGCAAACACAAAAGAACAATGCACTATTCGACATTAACAAATTATCAGCGCGCATGAAACAAATAGGACTGACAGAAGTTAATATATATATATATAAAATAGGTACCGCTACTCATTTTTATATCTAAAATTTAAATTGAATTTTGTAAAATAAAAAAAAGTTTTCTTCAAATTTTTTTTTAGTTTTAATTTAAAGTTAAGTGATTAAATTTACTATTTCCAGTAAGCAATATACTTTGGTGTATTTCAAACAGAAATCATATTGATTGGAATCTAAAATTTTCAGATTATTTTTTAATCTTTCAATTTTTCGGCCGTTTTTAAGCGATCGACACATTTGTAAACATTCTCGGTTTTAAAAATCTTGCCAAAATAAAATATATATCTGTGACAAATAATTTTTGAAAAATTCGCAAATTTTATTTTAAATGATTCTGATTGACACAAGTATTACTTATTTATAGCATGAAATTTATAATAAAATTATTTCTTAATCACAGAGTTGAACTTTTTTACCTGTCCGCCGTATATCAAATGTGTTGACAGGTTGTCAGATTAGAAATAAGGTAAATATGGCGATTACAAGTGGCATCATTTTCGGGGGTAAAGGGAGGGAACTCTGGATAACATTACTTTTATTTTACACATAGAAATTATCATACAAAAAACACTTCAAATAAACACACAAAAATATTAAAAATTATTTTTAAATTAAGGAGACACAACGATTTATTTGAAACTTTTTAATTTTCGATTACTAATTATAATCCTCGTTTAGTAATTTTATAACTAATCCTAACAAATCTTTGAAGTATCTCTAAAATATTTTTTAAACTTAATAAATTATTGTAATTAAAAAAAATAAATAATGAAAATATTTTTTTAAAAATTACATTATTAATTGAAACATTTTTTCTTGAGATTATAACGTCCTTCATTTATATTATTTATTCAAGCAATTAAAAGCTTATCAAATTAAATAACGTCATAGTTATATTGCCATTTTTTATTTTACTATTAGGGACAGATTTTCAGAAATAGAGGCAAAATTTTTCAAAGAATTAATAGATGATTTATATCTCCCAATGTGTTCTGCGTTTAACTAATAAAATCAATTTGCGCAACAAAATTTAATTTCTTAAAATTTCATGAATTTACGTGGAGGCGGGTAACATGTAAAAAATATATTCTGACCAAAAGTTTTTTTTTAAATAACTCAAAAATAATTTCATTTATTTGTGAATAAGTCCTGAAAGTTTCATTAAAATCTGACAAATATTTGATTTTTGCAATAGTTACCAAATTACTGTTTGTCACCGGAAAAAAAAACTGTTATGTAATATATACGTTTTTCATTGTAAACTCTGGTAAAGATTTGGTTACCCGCTAACTAAAATCAAACGAAGATTCTTTTACCAAAATTTCGAACGTGTTAGTAGGGATTAGAAAATTTTGAAAATATTAAAAAATACTTTCATCTTATTAATGATAGAAACATTTCGTTTTTATAAAGTTTAGGGCCTTTTTTATTCATAGTATGCTGTTTTTTTTATCGATTTAGTATAGGAACCTAAATGAAAATAACACAGTTGTCGTTGACAATTAAATCTTCTTTTTCGTTATATAGAATGATGTATATGTCTCTCTCTTTCTCAAGTATATATATATATATATATATATATATAGTCATCCGCAGACAGATCTGTTTCGCTGTATCACAGCTCATCAGTACGGTTAGACTCCGATTGTTTTGAACCCAGGATTGAAACCCGACCGAATTGGCGTCAGTCGGCGATTCTCCTCTGAGCTATGGGCGCTCGTTAGAAGTATGAAGACATTTCAGTGTGGATATTATCATTATACACGCCCAATAGCCAGAGTGTTCTAATTAATTGCTGAATTTTTCAAAGTCTACCATTCTTCCAAACTGCTCACTCAGGGTGTGAGAGCGATATATATATATATATATATATATCTCGCTCATTCAGTAATGAATTAGAGCACTCTAACTACTGGTGTATGATACATCATACGCTAAAAGTCTGCCTCCTTCTAGCGAGCGCCCATAGCTCAGAGGTAGAATCACCGACTGACGCCAATTCGGTCGGGTTTCAATCCGGAGTTAAAAGCAATCGGATGTCTAACCGTATTGATGAGATGTGAGATAGCGAAACAGATCTGTCTGCGGATGACTATATATATTTGCGTAGCATAGAGAAATATATCCCTGTTGGGACGCCTATGCATTATATGTATATCATTCTTTATTTCAGGTCCAATGCTCCAGTCTCTATCTCTCCTGACACCAAAATGTCATTGCGCTCGGAATAGATAAACAGTGATTATGTCTGTTCCAATATTTTTTTAAGAGTAGCATTGTTTCTAAGAGGAAAAAAAAGTCTGCTGTGTCTTCTTTGTGGAAAAGCAGTTGACTCAATTGTGCTGATTGCAATGTGGTTCTGGTATATTTTGTTTATTTCTGAGTGTCTGGCTTTTTCTTATAGAAGTAAAGTTGTCCTTTTATTTTGGTAATTATCCTTTTTGGACCCTCACAAAAAATAAAAATAAAAATAAAAATAAAAATAAATAAATAAATAAATAAAATAAATTTTTTATCAGATTTTTTTACACCGCCGCTCTTCACAATTTTTTCTTTCTCTCTTTCCAGTCCAGACCTATTAGCAATTTGATGGAGCCAAATTGACATTTGAAATTCAATTTGGAAGGGAGGGAGATAAAGAGAGAAGCAAAGACACTATATATATATATATTTTAGAACACATACAAAATTTTATATATATCCACCACAAATCGTACATTTGTTTCGACATTGAAGCTACAATGTCTCCTCAGATGGCGTAGACAGAAATAGAATGTACGATTTGTAGTGGATATATATAAAATTTTGTACATGTTCTAAAATAAAATTTATAATAAATATTCACAGCTCTATATATTATATATCGAGCACTGTTTTAAATTAATGTTTTGGACGTTGTAAAAAAATTTTTCTTCGTTCTTTATTCACTCGGATATATATATATATATATAATGTAAGGAAGATCAGCTGGTTACGCTGCCATAGTTTCGACCTTTTAGGTTTCGCCGGTCAAAAACATGTTAACGTAACCGGTTACTCTTCTCTACTTAAATATTTGAATGCTCTACATATTGAATCTTCATCTTTCTTAAAACATGTATTGAGCACTTTCTAATACAACTGTTGACTGGTATAATTTAATTTAAATCTGACTAATAACTGTTCAATATATGTGTGTGTGTGTGTGTGTGTGTGTGTGTGTAAAGCCACAAATTTATTCGCATGAAGAGAGTCAATCTTAGACTCGAAACACGTGTAGCGTCACAATTAGCATTATGGACACTTAAACACTTAAAGTATCATAAAATGTATAATAACAACAACAAATATACATTTTAAACAAAACGTTTACTATGTGTATATATATATATATATATATATATATATATATAGACACCCGCTGACAGATCTGTTTCGCTGTATCACAGCTCATCAGTACGGTTAGACATACGATTGCTTTTACCCAGGGTTGAAAACCACCGAATTGGCGTCAGTCGGCGATTTTACCCCTGAGCTATGGGCGCTCGGTAGAAGGGGGCAGACGTTTAGCGTATGAGGTATTATACGCCAGTAGTTAGTGTTCTCTAATTCATTAGTGAATCAGCGATGCGTAGATGCTAGAGTAGCTACTGTTTTTTCAAAGTCTACCATTCTTCCAGAATGCTCAATCACGGTGCTAGAGCGTAATATACTTGGGCAGCAATTCTTTTTTAAAGCGTATTCGTTGAAAGCGAGCGACAAGAAAGGTTTTATTAATTATTAAACTTAAATTTTTTCAGCATTCTGACATGTTTTCTTGTTGCTGGAAATAAGGAATGTAGAGATGTTCCGTAATTATATTTCGAAACGCTTTCTGACAATTAGATGGTCATTCTCAAGGGCGTTATGTTTTCGAGAATGTTGTGTTTTTTGAAAATGATCAGCGAATTGACTAAAATAATTGACTGATTTGTTTTTTTTACGGCTTACCAACCCTTTCCTGTTTATTTAAAAGAACATACTTTGGATTTTAAAATAATTGGAAAACGATAATGATTTACTGATAGAAGTTTTACTAATTAACGCATAGATGAGAAAGATGGAAGGTGAATACCTAGGGCATTTATCCATAAGTAAATATAACGAACCCAACTGGAATTGGATCTCGGTTTTCTGATTTTCAGTTCCATGTCGTTATCGTTTACACCACCCATGAATCCAAGTGTACCATACCTAGTCTTCCCATGCAGTAATCAATCTAGATCATTAGTGTCGACGTTGATTGACTCCAACTGTTGTACGAGAATCAATATATTGCTCAGTCGCTTGATTATTTCTCTTATATATAACTTTTGACCATTTGAGCTCACTAAGGTGGATAAATATCCTTAATTTTTCGTAAAATGAACTGACTGCTTGAGAACTGCGCTCACCTGCATGAAACGTTTAGTTGTGATCGGCCATGTTTAGGGGGAATCAGTGTTTTTATATATATATATATATATATATATATAACGTAGAATATGTGGTATTTATGTAAGGTAAATTCCAACAGAGACAAACTCAAGTAGAACTCAATATTAATTTTTTTTTATTAAATTTAACAGAGTAATATAATCTTAAAAAATTTGGATATTCTACAAATCCATAGGTAATAAATATTTCGCAGCTAAGTTGTTGCTCTTCAGACCCAAATTTATACAACAGTTACTGGTTAAAATTTTCTTAATTAAGATTAAGATTTTCTGGATGATTTTAAATATTAACTGTTGTATGATTTGGATCTGAAAAGCGGTGCCTTAACTGCGAAATATTTATTATGATTTGTAGAATATCCAAAAATTTTAAAAATTATATATATATATATATATACACACGCATATCTTCATTCAAGCATGTATCATTAGACAATATAGACATATGTATTTCTAGTTGTATAATAAGCTTCTTGATGTTAAGCGGGAAATCATCACGGAAGTTTTGTTAACGAAAGTACTCTCTCTCTCTCTCTCTATATATATATATATATATATATGAAGCTTATATTACTAATACAATGAACCATTTTCAATAACGTTTTTACAACGATCTATCATCATTTACTAATAGGACAAATGAAATAGGACATCACTTTCTAAATATTTTGGAAATTAAAAGAAGAGAATAAAACACCTAAATGGAGTTAAATGGAATTTCTCAAACAAGCTAGAATCCCCAGATCAGTGAACGAACCATGTTTTCTCTGTCTGCAAGAGAAAATGGAAATTTTAAAGTACATGAAAAATGACATAAAATCTTTATAGAGTTACTTCTAATGCAAAAGCAAAGCAGAATCATAAAAAAAACCCCTCCCAAAACGCGCGATTTTTTAAAGCTTATTTTTCTTTTGGTACCGCCCACTACAGGGATAACACGCAACTTTACTTCTCACAATGCTTGTCAAAAGTGTTATTAATTCAGTAAAACTAATTAAGGGTTATGTACGAATTTTTAATAATTTACAATGAATCTTCTTTCATTCTTGCTGATTGAACAGTATTAGTAATTAATTTACTATTGTTTACAGAGACTTTTACTGTTATTAACCAGGATTAACCAGAATAATTTTAATAATAAATGCCTGATCTGTTGATTATTGGCTTTGTCTTAATTCTTATGGTAAGTAATTGTACAGTGACTGTATTGGTCCCCCTATATATATATATATATATATATATATATATATATGTGTGTGTGTGTGTGTGTATGTATGTATGTAAGTTAAAGAACAAATACAAAATATTTATTAATCAATTAAATGAAGCTTTAGCAAAAGTGAAAGATGTCAATTTGATAAACGTTTCCTATTTATTCTTTATCTGATCTTTCTGTCGACTTCCGATCTATATTTGACCTATGTACGAATATAACGGTAAGCGCCTTTATATACAATTTTATCTGCCCACTAATCTTAAAATTTTAGGAAAATATTCTTCGTAATCTCATGTCTTATGAAATTTTAAAGTTAAAAAATACAAATATAATTACAATTACTCAGTCACGATAATAAATAGAAAATAATTAAAAAAACATACAAATAATATAAATATGAAAAAATATATGTATACAAACACTCAATAACGACAAAAACAGAAAATAACACAACCACCACCAAACGGAAAAAAAAAAACACACACACACACACATAAAACTCACAATTACAAATATGCACAAAAATACCCAAACATGACCCATAAAAAATAAAAGATGACGCGGCAAAACATGCCAAAACATTAAGAAATGGACAAACCATTAAAAGAGGTCAATACAAAAAAGCACAAAAAGAAAACAAACAACCAACGAACCATTTACGCATAATATTAAAAAAAACAATAAAAATAAATCAAATAACTGCGCAATAAGAATAAAAATGGTAAATACAAAAAGCAATTAATTAGAAACAATATCATTTCCACAAAAATCAAACCATGTTCTATACAAACAAGAAAAAACCGGGACCTGACGTCAAATAGCCCTGACGAATGAGAACATCATTACAGTGTCTTCACAAAATTTCTCAATTAATATGCCAAACTTTTTGTTCTATTATATATATATATATATATATATATATATATATTAGTGGAACCTGGTGTATGCGACCCTCGTCGTCAGTGACAGCCTGCTATTAACGACAGTTTTATACGATTTGCTAATGTTAATTGACCCCCAGTGATCGACGTCTTCTCCAAAACGAGACCACCGACCAGCATGAAAGAATAAAAATCACTGGTCAAGCGACCACGTTAACAAAAATTCAATTTTTCAGTAGAGTCCTAACTTGTAAATTAGAAGAATTTAAGTTAGTAATCTATTTCATTTTCCTTTAATCTAAGCTAGAAACACTTTCTTGTTGTTTTGTTATTGTAGTGAAGTGTTTAATTTTTATTATTTGTCGAAATGGCGACGGTCAAACCGCTGCAAATATCATGGATCTTGTATGTGAGCAATGATGAGGTTTTGGAAAGATGGAAACGAAAAGGAAATTATTACTGAGCATCAGGAAGAGACAGCTAAACTTCCTGGAACATTCAACGAGGAAGGAGGGCTTGGACACACTGATACTTACAAGCCAGATATAAAAAAGCAGCGAATAAGATATTAGAAGGGCCTGAGCAGGTACATGACAGAACGGGGGTTTCGTGGTGTAACAGGAGAAAGCGTGCTAAGAGCCACCTGGGATAGGCAGACGTGGAAAGCCATAACCGCCGATGTTCTGAAAATACAAGACATATAGAAAAAGAAGATACAAACTAGACTATTAAAGGCTCCAATAAGTGCATTTCTTGGTTCCAGAAAATTAGAAATGAGCAGAAAAAAAAACAACAACAACAACAAAAAAAACAACAACAAAAAAAAAAACAACAAAAAACAAAACAAAAAAAACCCAAAGATACCAAAAAACAAAATGCACTTTCATGAAGTATGACATCAAAAGTTTCCATCCATCATTATCTGAAAAAGGTTTGCTTGAAGCTTTGAAATTTGCTAAGGAGTTCATAATATACCATCGGAACATATAAACATAATTTTACTTTGCCGTAAATCTATTCTATTCCACAATGGTGAAACATGGATTAAAAGAGGCACATTTGATGTATCATAAGATTCGTTTGACGGAGCCGAGGTCTCCGAACTAACAGGCCTGTATATAGTAAAAAGCCATAACCGCCGATGTTCTGAAAATACAAGACATATAGAAAAAGAAGATACAAACTAGACTATTAAAGGCTCCAATAAGTGCATTTCTTGGTTCCAGAAAATTAGAAATGAGCAGAAAAAAAAACAACAACAACAACAAAAAAAACAACAACAAAAAAAAAACAACAAAAAACAAAACAAAAAAAACCCAAAGATACCAAAAAACAAAATGCACTTTCATGAAGTATGACATCAAAAGTTTCCATCCATCATTATCTGAAAAAGGTTTGCTTGAAGCTTTGAAATTTGCTAAGGAGTTCATAATATACCATCGGAACATATAAACATAAT
Source organism: Ascarosepion bandense (assembly GCA_037127315.1). Taxonomy (NCBI): domain Eukaryota; kingdom Metazoa; phylum Mollusca; class Cephalopoda; order Sepiida; family Sepiidae; genus Ascarosepion; species Ascarosepion bandense. The sequence goes on from JBBBDQ010000851.1 coordinate 2,700,671, forward strand.
TTTACTTTGCCGTAAATCTATTCTATTCCACAATGGTGAAACATGGATTAAAAGAGGCACATTTGATGTATCATAAGATTCGTTTGACGGAGCCGAGGTCTCCGAACTAACAGGCCTGTATATAGTAAATAAGATCAACGAAATAGTCCACACAGACAACCACGGATTATACAGAAATGGCAAGTTAATGAATCTGCTGCACAACAGAAGAGCAAATGACAAGATAAGAAAACTACTATGCAAACTCATCAAGAGCCTCGATTTTGAAATAGAAGTCGAAATGAATAAAACAAGTTGTCCAACACTTTGATATGAAATTTAATCTGCAAACTGGCAGTGTCTCATATATATGAAATCTAACACAAATTTAAGGTATGTGACCATTGGATCTAACCATCCTGCTAACAAAATCAAACATATCCTTAAAGGAATAGAATACAGGTTATCAAAAATTCCTCTCACAAAACAATTTTCGATGGCAGAAAAAAAAAGATTATGAAAGGAATTTAAATGAAAATGTCAATGAAAATAAACTAGAATATAAGCCTTAACTAATTAAGCAAATAGAGAATAATGCAAGAAAATGGTTCAATCTTATTTGGTTCAATCTAACTTTTAATTTAGAGGTAAAGTGCAAGTTAGAGAAAATATTTTCCGAAATCATTAATAAAACATTTCTCTATAAACTCTGAATAAAATATTCAATTGAAATACAATTAAATTAAGTTACAGCTGCACTTGCAATTTAGAAAATTACATAAGAAAGCATAAGGAAAAGACATTTAAAAAATTGACGTGCAGAATAATATCGTTAATTAAAAATGTAACTGCAGAGACAAAAACAAATATCCACTTAAAGGAGTTTGTTAAACAGATGGAGTTATTTCCAAAGCAAAAGTAGAAGATACAGATAAACAGAGAAAAATATTCATAAGATGTTCTGAACGAAATTTTAAAAAAAAGGTTGACAGGTCTACATTCAAGCACAAGAGCCTTTAATATTGTACCAAACAAGCCAATCACGTGTGAAAAGAATTAAAAGTTAAAAAATGGCAAAGAATCTCATGTAACTTAGAGTATATAAAAAAAGACTAAAACTTAGGTTTTTTATGTCTACAGTCAGTCAGTTAAGTGCCATACGTGATACACGCTTGGGTGATCATGTCTCGAAAGAGACATGACTGACTGGACAGAAGATTATCCCGCAGTAGGTTGCCATTGCTTTCTGCGGTAGACTGGTTGCCGACCAAGGCTATAGAACCCAATCTGTCCTGCTATTTAACCCATAACTGGAAGGAAGAGACGGATTAATATCTTTCCCAAGGGTATTTGCGCCAAAGTGAATACAATGGATTCAGCTGGAAATCGAACTAGGATCCCGGCTTCTTGTTCCGAGCCGATATCCACTGTACCACAACGCACATCCTGTGAACCATGACATCATTTCCGGAAAGGAAAAGGTTGCTAATTGAAAGGTACAAAAATGTCTGAATGTAAAAACATCAGAAAATATATTTTAAGATCATACAAACCCGGATGAAAATATTTACAGTTCTTGACCAGCTCCTCCCTTATTTTGAACTTCCAGTTAAGCGTTCTAAAACTTCTTTTTATGAGTTTGAAAAAACATTGTAAAATCAGTTGATATAAAACACCTGAAGATACCGAAAATTTAAAAGCAAGTCTGCTTAATCAATTATACTTGCGTGTGTTTACATTGTATATAACACGCTAAATTCTGCCTTTCTCTACCGAGCGCCCATAGCTAGAATCGCCGACTAATGTCAGTTCGGTCGTGTTTCAATCCTGGCTAGAAGCAATCGGATGTCTGACCATACTAATGAGCTGTGATACAGCGAAATAAATTTGTATATATATATATATATATATACAAATTTATTAATTTACACACACACAGATTATATATATATATATATATATATATATATATATATATATATATCTGCGTGTGTGTGTGTAAATTCAGATAATATTTAGAGGGGAATAGCTATTTTCAACATGTCAGGCATGCATTGTCAACCCTGTTTAATCAAAGAATGAAGAAAAATTATAATACTGGAAGTAGGGGCTATTAAAGGAAGGGGAGAGGAATGTTAGCCAATATAGGGTTAAGCTAGACGAATCTTAGTCGTAATTTCTCTTGTGGTAGTGGGATCAATAAAGGGTGTGAGAGCGTAGAGAGATATGTATCTATAGTTATGGATGTAAATATATATATATATATATATATATATATATATATATGTATATAATTATGGATGTAAATATATATATATAATTATGGATGTATATATATATATATATATATATATATGTATAATTATGGATGTATATATATATATATATATATATATATATATATATATATACACACACAAAAATCTAAAGCGAGCCAAAACCTACCGCGGTTTCACACTACGGATCCTTTGCCCTGACGATCCGTAGTGTGAAACCGCGGTAGGTTTTGGCTCGCTTTAGATTTTTTTTGTGTGTCTTTGCTCTACTTTTGCATATCTTTTGTACTTTGTATCGAGCACTTTTTCTTGTGGTTGGTTCCGTTTGGGTTTTTTTTTTCTTTACTGCGGACTATTGAATGTTTTGTTCTTGTTCCGCGGATTTCTTTTTTTTTATCCCCATTTATCCGACGCCTCAGTGCACCGGATTGTAACGGAATTAGGTTCTGTTTGTTAGTGGTTTTTTTTGAAGGTTTATCTTAGTATAAATTTACGGTCTACATACTTACAGAGTCTATTTAGTTATTATTTTGATTTTTATATATATAATTCCAAGTGAAGAGGACTCGAGGTTTTTTTTATATCTTGAGTTCTCTGGCATTTATTTTATTATGAACAGTGCTCAATATAATGAGTATTATAGAGCTTAATATAATATAATATAATACAATTATATGGTTATGTCAATTTTTTGACATAACCATATAATTATATATATATATATATATATATATATAAATAAGACACTAAATCTGAAGATGAGCCAAACACCGACCGCGGTTTTCACGCAACGGATCGTCAGGGCAAGGCTAACAAATTATACATAGTTATGGATGTAAATAAGTATATACGTATAGTTATAAATGTAAATACGTATAAACTAGACAACAACAAAAGTAAACTACAGATTCTCGAGGCAGTTTTCATTAAAACACTTCAGTCAAGTGCCATGCGCGATACACGCTTTGTGCGATCATGTCTCGAAAGAGACATGACTGACTGGGCAGAAGATTATCCCGCAGTAGGTTGCCATTGCTTTCTGCGGTAGACTGGTTGCCGACCAAGGCTATAGAACCCAATCTGTCCTATTATTTAACCCATAACTGGAGGGAAGAGACGGATTAAAACACTTACGTAGTCAATTAAAAGAATCAGCTATGAATATTGTAGTAATGTTCTTAAAATCTTTGTAAAAAGAACAGTTTTTTATGCTTTAACACGTGCATGACCATGACATTACAATATATAATTAAAATTCCAATTGGGGTAATTTTTACGTTCTAATGAACGCTAGCAATTTGTCAACCGTTATATTTGAAGCAGAAAAAAATTTACGGTAATTTTTAACACAGTTGTTAAAAATATTTTTTTTTACCGTAACTCAAACCTTTGAAGATGATCTCGGAAAGAAATTGAAAGTACTTGGGTGCCCTGAGAAATGAATGATAATAACATCTGTTAACATTACAGCTCATTTCTGACATATTACAATACGCGAAAGATTATCCGTGAGTATAAACGGATTTTATTAAAGATAAGCAGACATAATATTTGCAATTTATTTATTCTGACATGTCTAAAATAAGCATATATACAGTTATGGTTGTAAATAAGTATATATATATATATATATATATATATATATATATATATATATACAAAAATCTAGAGTGAGCCAAAACCTACCGCGGTTTCATACTACGGATCGTCAGGGATCGTCTACTATTGTATCTTTTCTTTCGTACTTTGTATTGAGCACTTTTTCTTGTGTTTGGTTCCGTTTGGGGTTTTTCTTTACTGCGGAGTATTGAATGTTTTGTTCTTGTTCCGCGGGTTTCTTTTTTTTTTCTCCCCATTTATCCGACGTCTTAGTACACCGGATTGTAACGGATTTAGGTTCTGTTTGTTAATGGTTTTTTCGGAGGTTTATTTTAGTATAAATTTACGGCCTGCATACTTACAGAGTCTATTTAGTTATTATATATATATACACACACACACAACGGGTTTCAATACTGGGTTAAAAGCAATCGGGTGTCTAACCGTACTGTTGAGCTGTGATACAGCGAAACAGATCTGTCTGCGGATGACTAATATATATATATATATATATATATATATATGTGTGTGTGTGTGTGTGTATACACACGCAGGTACACACCGACATATAAATATTTATCTGATCTTAACAGAACAGTGCTCAATAACAGAGCTATAAATTATTTATTAATAAATCACATATTATCCTAAGTTTAAGGCACGTTTCGGAATTTTATGCATTACGCAATCATCACGTTTATAAAATTCACCTAATACTTGCGTAATGCATAAAGCTCCACGTGGTGATTTAAACGTAGGATTATATATATATATATATATATATATATATATATATATATATTTAACATTTATTTCAAACAGTCAGTCAGTTTGGGTGCCATACGTGATACACGCTTGGGCGATCATGTCTCGAAAGAGACATGACTGACTGGGCAGAAGATTATCCCGCAGTAGGTTGCCATTGCTTTCTGCGGTAGACTGGTTGCCGACCAAGGCTATAGAACCCAATCTGTCCTGCTATTTAACCCATAACTGGAAGGAAGAGACGGTTTAATACCTTTCCCAAGGGTATTTGCGCGTAAGTGAATACAATGGATTCAGCTGGACTACGAACTCAGCGAACCAAAATGTACAATCTTGTAGTAGTTTGGAAGTTTGCACATGTTCTAAAGTAGTAATTATTATTATTATTAAAAATAATAATAATAATAATAATGTTTTGGAAGAGACATGATCGCCTAAGCATCTATCACATATGGCATTTGACTGATTGATAAGTACACATGAAAATTTATATAGAAAACCTAATGATAATACTTTGTCTGTCATTTTCAATATATATATATATATATATATATATATATATATATATATATATATATATAGTTTATCGTGTGATTTTTCGCTTATAGTATCTTTATAAAAAATACAATTTTTTTTTTGTGGATAGCGCAGTTTTTACAATCCAAACAATAAGTTCAATATAATTTTATTTGTAAATACTATGGGATTTTATAAATAATTTAAGTTTTTATTTATTATCTTCATTTAAAAAAATAAATAAAGTACAATTAGATTTTATTTATTTCAAGATTCACATTAATTGCAATGATTTGTTGGTAATTGTTCGATAACTTTCGCAGATTTTGAAATTGTTTTTTTACCGGAGAAAGTTTTCTTCATCAAAAATGTTTTGCAGGCATCCAAAACCTAATAACCGGTTGGTGCAAGATCAGTCGACTATGGCAAATTGGGTAGGACTGAACAATTGAGTTCCCCACTCAAAAAAAAAAAAATAATCTGTTAATGAATAACATTTTACATTTTGAAGATCGTAGAGCACTTTTCAACTAAACATTTATAAATGCGTTGCAGCTGCTAAATCGATAATTCTAAATGAATACGTTACTTCTGTTCTATGGCGCCCAGTTCTTTGTGTTGCTCTTGTAGTTTTAATTTTGACATTTTGTCTTGAATATGATCGTATGTTGCTGAAATGGCTGGTCGCTTGTATCTAAATATGCCACTCATCTAAGACTTGCAGACGCCTGCTCAGGCACATTTAGGTTTGTTTAATACACACAGCGTTCCCCTATGGTTTATACTGCAGCTATGCTGGGCGCACCTTCGTTACAGTTTGTGTGTGTGTGTGTGAGAGAGACAGAGAGAGATGAGTGAGACAGAAAGAGATAGTGAGAGAGAGAGAATTATCTGGCGAGATCAACAGTTTAAACAGGTCCAATACACTCAAAACCTCAGTCATGAAAACTTGTGGCTTCATACTTCAAAATAATTTCGTCTACGCAATTTCCCTCACGATAATTGAATGATTTAGGACTGCCGAGTCTGGCCACTCTGAGTACGCCTGTCCAGTAGGGCGGCTAGTCAATCCCTGTTGTAGACGGATGCTTTGTATCTGAATATGCCATTCAACCAGAGCGAGCAGACGCTTGCTCAGGAACATTTGTGCTTGTTTAATATGTCCAGAGTCTACCTTTTTTTTATACTGCAATATGTTGAGTGAACCTTAGTTACAGTTTCTAAGAGAGAGCACATTATTTTGAGTCTGAACATGGCCTATACACACAGAACCTCGGTTTCGATGACTACTAACTTTATATAACAAAACCATCGACGGCTTTCAAATGGTTCCATATATCCAATTTTACTCAAAAGGCTTGGGTGAAACAGTGGTATGGTTTTCTAAAAGTGCCGCAAAAGGACATCGCTCTTCCAGGAGGATAACATCAGGAATTCACTTTCGTGACAATCTTGTCATTTTGAATAGCGGATAAAATATTTAATAACAAATCGAACAGGGTGGCATTCGAACCCAGATTTCAGGATCAGAAAGTAGAGTTCTAAGCACTCGGTCACAAGTTACTGAATTGCAAATTTATTGCGAATTTATTCCTAATTGCACCGTATGCATAATATGATGATACACTTTCTATTGCAATTGGTTTCCACAAACAGTAATTTATTTATAACTCAGCCTATTAAATGAAGACAATATCCGAAAACATTGAGGTATAAAGTACATTAATACTTTATCAAAACGAAAAGGTACTCCTCAAAACTATCACGCGCAGAGAGATATATTGAATTGGTCACTTATCGTGATAGTACTAGTGAATTTTATATTAACTATTTAACTAAGTTCTTACCATTCTATGAATGTCGCCTCATAACGACCCAATTTGGCATCCGTTTCGCTGACGGGGGTAATGATGGCATCTATGTCATCTAATGACTTCAGGAAATTACATGCGTCTCCAACGGAAAATTGTATATCTGCTATGTTGACCGCGCAGCAGCATATGTGCACATCAATAGAGACTTCCTCGTCTCAGCCATTGAGAAATCGTCTTCAAAGCTCTGATTCAACTGAAAGTGTCTATCTGGCAAAAGAACCATATCGGTTCACAAGGTCGAGCATGACACGAGCTATTTAATCTCTTCCTAGAATATATTCTGATCATCTGCAAGCACATAAACTAATTATATAAAAATAAATTACAATATAGAAATTATAAAAAAAGTAAATTACAATACACAAATTGAAATATTATACTACAAAACTAAAAGTAAATATTAATTTATATGAATTGTTTGAACATTATTTTTTATCGATACTCGTATTTAAGTAGATATTCTGTTTATAATCAAACAGTACTATATATTTATTTCTACCAGCCTGATTATTTACGATAAATTCTTATTACGAAAATGTGTACCATTCGGCATGATTCGAACCTGCGACCCCTATCTATATAGGGGAAGCTACCATTTGATCTGGTAACGTCTTAGACCTCTCGACCACGAATAGCCTCTAGTTTAAACGAGGTTTGTATCAAGCCTATATAACACAATTTTCGATCCATCGTAAAACATATCTGCTCTGAAATGTATCGTAATATCAACAAATGTAAACATGTTACGGAAATCAACGAATGTTTACAATGCGAAAAGATCATTTTAATAGCTTATTGGATATTGTAGATTTCACAAGTTCAGCCAAAGCTAATATATTTCCGTATTTTTTAAAATCCTTTCACTCCAAGAAAGACATTCCACTGCCACTATTGCGCAGGGGTTTACCTAGGGGAAAGTGAAGAGAAAGAAATGTCAGAAGGAGGGTGATAGACGGGTAAGGATACCGAGGCTGAGGGTTGGGCAGGTGGGAAGAGTGTTTGACAAAAATGGATGTGAGTTAGTGTGTTAGGAGGTGTCTATTGACCTTACATTTAAACTCCTGGAGATTGTTGCTGTCGGAGAAGCAATCATGTTCAAGGGAATTCCACAGGCGGGAAGTGCGAGAAAAGAAGCTGTTGGAGTAGAAATTGCGGCCATATCTTATCGGTTTCACTGTAAGAGGGTGGGACCTAGTTGCTAATCTAGTATCTCGTTCAAATTCGTACTTAGGGGGCACCAGTGATCTAAGTATTATGATCGCCACATAAATTTGTAACAAGTTAAAAACTAGTGTGTGAAAAGAATGTGATCAATTTAAAAATTTAATTGAGATGCAAAAAAAAACAAAAACAAATAACGCATATTAAATATTCGTCACTGCATGTGAGGGTATCTTGAACAGTGGGTAAAATATGCGAAAGAAATAAGGAGACTTGAAGTGATTAAAATTCCAGCATACCAGGATGTAGCCAACACCATCTTGTCTGTTACACTGCTAACATCCTGTTCTTGATAATGAACGAGAAGATCGAAAATATTTGACCAAAATTAGTACAAAATAATCATTTCATCCAGGCTAACACATTGGAAAAATGAAATAAAAACCATACAGAGACATTGTCGGTTGAATTTAGCAAAACTATTTTGGATCATATATATATATATATATATATATATATAATGTGTGTGTGTGTGTGTGTGTGTGTGTGTGTGTGTGTTATTCCTCAAAGATAAGACTTTTAAGTGAGCTCTGTGTACGTTGTAGAGCAATGGATATCGACTCGGAAGGACAAATCGGGAAGCCGAGTCCGAATTCCAGTTAAATTCCTTTGCATTCACTTACGCACAAATACCCTTGGAAAAGGTATTAACCCGTCTCTTCGCTCCAGTTATGTGTAAAATAATAAAACAGATTAGGTTCTATAGCCTTGGCTGGCAACCAGTCTACCTCAGAAAGCAATGGCAACCGACTGCGGGATAATCTTCTGCCCAGTCAGTCTATTTCGAGACATGATTGCCAAAAGCGTGTATCACGTATGGCACTTAACTAATTATGCACGTTAACATTGTCACATGCATATTTAAAACAGACAGTTGGAAAATTTAAATATTGATATTTATAACCATTCCATCAGTTTTTTTTTAAACACTGGGGTTACCTAATAATTATGGCCGGTAGTGTGTATCTAGAATGATTGAAAAATAACCCCCTATTTTAACTATGATGGACTCAGCAGTTTTGCAAAAAATATAGTCAGACAGTAGAGCCCATCATACATAAAGATGAAATTACTTTTCAATCACCCTGTATATATATCTAATGTGTATTATGAATTTTAGCTGTTAAACCCGAGCACTGTTTTATTACAAGAGTAGTGTAATGTGTAATATATATATATATACTTATTTATGAATGGAACTTTGTCTATGTGTGTGTGTCCGTTATCTAGAGACTCCGAAACGGCTGAAGCGATTTTCTTGAAAATTTACACAGTTGTACTACAAGTGACTGCGAGTGTTCTTAGCTAGGTTTTGTGTCGAGGTACCACGATAAATATCGAAAATTGATAATCGAAAAAATTGAGTTATAGAAGGAGTGGTCGATTTTAATCAAATTTGATACACTCATAGACAAAGACATAAGAAACGATATTCAGAATTTTCAAGGTTGCAGTTCTTACAACAGTGCAGAAAATCGATAATATATATATATAAAAAAGTCAAGATGTTTGTGTGTGCTGTGTTTATCTGTCTGTATGTCCTTTATACACATCCACAATTTTTATCCCATTCTCACCAAACTTCACATAAATCTTCTTTAGGCCGAGTCTGAGCTCCAGGACCATGGATTAGTTTTAAAGCTTTCATTACACCCGAGCAACGCCGGGCTATACTGCTAGTATATATATATATATATATATATATATATATATATATATATATATAAAGATAGAGAGAATAAGATCAACAAATGTCAAATTACAATCTCGAACAGCAAAGATTTATTGTAAATAAGCATATTTATCATATAAACATATCTCAAAAATTTAATCAATATTTGTTGGTGAATGACTATTGTATTATGAACATATTGATTTTAATAATATCTAACACATGTTAAACATATGTTCGGTAAGTCGATACATACTAAGTCTTTTATAATATCTACAATAATAGCCCGACCTTTAGCAATGACAAATATTCAGTAAATATTCGTGCCAAATGTCATAGAAAAGTGGTGAGGAAAAGGCAGATGCAGACCATTTGATAGTACAGGGATATTCTTTTTTTCCTAATTATAAGGGCCTTGTGTAAAAGTGGCAGAAAGCAAATGGCAACCTACTGTGGAATAATCTTCTGCTCAGTCAGTCATGTCTCGAAAGAGACATGATTGCACAAAGGGTGTATCACGTATGGCACTTAACTGATTATGCACGTTAACATTGTCAAATGCGTATTCAAAACTGACAGTTGGAAAAATTAAATATTGATATTTATAACCATTTCATCATATTTTTTAAAAACACTGGGGTGGCCAAATAATTATGGCCGGTAGTGAGTATCTAGAATGATTGAAAAATAACCCCCTATTTTAACTATGATGGACTCAGCAGTTTTGCAAAAAATATAGTTAGACAGTAGAGCCCATCATACATAAAGATGAAATTACTTTTCAATCACCCTGTATATATATCTAATGTGTATTATGAATTTTAGCTGTTAAACCCGAGCACTGTTTTATTACAAGAGTAGTGTAATGTGTAATATATATATATATATATATATATATATATATATAAATGGAACTTTGTCGGTGTGTGTATCCGTTATCTAGAGTCTCCGAAACGGCTGAAGCTGTCGAGCTCTCTACGATACCCTCGTATCACCTATATTTATAAAAAGTTCGAGAAGGAAAATTGTAAAATAAATCAAACCATCTTCTTTTTGTAACCAAACTTTTCATTGGTTCGTTCTGCATCAGCAGCAGCATTTTGCCTCTCTTTCGAAAAAGCGGGAATCTTCCCGCTCTTGAAGCTCCAGTTGGAAAGAAGATTTTGAAGCTACCAGACCTATTGTTTCCAGCTCACTTATCTTTTAAGGCATATATATTTTCGCCTACTCGTTAAAAAGAAAACCACTTTTCTTTTAAGGCATATATATTTTCGCCTACTTGTAAAAAAGAAAATAAGCCGGATTCATTTTTTTTTTACCTGCCTGAGAAACTAAATTAAATATTCAAACTGTGCAATAACAACCTTTTGCATCCAATATTTTTCTCCTGGTAAATAATTATATTACTTCAACTTATCGACTTAAACGCAAGTATTTTTTAACATTCTTTCACACACACACCTTGCTTGCTGTTTATTCTTCCAACTCATCATTTTGAGCTATTTCAATTATTTGGACATACAGACTATTTTCCCAACTCATCATTTGAAACTGGAACAAATTACAAACTATTTTACCAACTCATCATCTTTGAACTGTTTAAATTATTTTCTTAAACACATACAAAAAAGTGTTTCATACATCTCCAGTTAATTATTAAAAGGGTATAAATAAGTTCTCTCCCTTTAACCGATTATTGTTATAATTAAAATATTGTCTACCTATGTCTTGTTTGTTCACTTTTTGGTACACATTGAATTGAGAAGCTAACATTATTACATAACAAATAAAAAAAAGTAGTTAGGCCGCTACAAAGCGATTTTCTTGAAAATTTACACAGTTGTACTACAAGTGACTGCGAGTGTATATAGTTAGACAGTAGATCCTATCATACATAAAGATGAAATTACTTTTCAATGACCCTGTACATATGTCTAATGTGTATTATGAATTTTAGCTGTTATACTCCGAGCACTATTTTATTACAAGAGTAGTGTAATATGCGTTGCTTATATATATATATATATATATATATATATATATATATAAAACATACAACGTGTGTTATCACATGCAATACCCTGTCTTCAACAGCCGCCAACCAGGGGTGATGTTACGGTTTCAGTGGCCATGGGGGGGGACCGCCACCCCTGGTGCCACCATCAGCGTTTGCCACCAGGCAGGGTATGAAGATAAACTTGTTGATTGTCCCTCTTGTATATTTTCGTAAAGAAGTAAAGAAAACGATCGTTTCTCTTTGCAGTTTATATCGGCAATGAAATTTCCTGAACGCGTTTGCTGTTATTAACGCGCTCGTGAAGGAAGAAAAAAGTTTTAGACGACCACACAAATATTTCACTTACGCATATTAGATTGTGCTGTTGCGCGAATTTTGTTTGCTTGTTGTTTTGATCTCGACCAAGTCCAACTTGACGCGTTCTGTACCGCTGCTCGAATGCGGTGGGAAGCGCTTTTTAAACCCCGGCCAGTGATGCCTATTTTTGAAAGGAAATAAATAACTGAATGTTCCCAGAAACCCACGACACCCAACCTCAATAGGAATCACGTTACACCTCCAATCATTGTCCACACATTCGGCAGTAACTCGTATCGGTTTTTCTTTAGCTTGTGTGCCTCCACCCTGTTCTCTTCCCAAGGGACTGTTAACTCTATTAGGAAGACAGACTTTTTTTGAGTCGGACCACAACACTATGGCGGGACTCTTGTTTGTCTGTGCGATGTGTATTAGAAATTTTAGAGATGTCATTAGCTCTACTGAAACCTCTCAATCACTGGCTCCGCTCAGCAGTTTCATAATCGGGGCTGTTTGTTTTTTCTTTGCAGGGCATTCACCGTCCGTATGAAATATGATCTTAGATTCCTTGGCTTCCTTGATTTGCTGTCTCACATTGTGTTCTTATTAGCTCCTTGATCACCTCTAATGCCTTGATGTGTCGCCACGTATACATCTGGAACGATCATGGATAAACAGAAAGCACACGACACAAGGTACCTCGTTTTTTTTACATGAAAAACAAAGACCGGAATCTATCTATCTCCACATTTTGAGGTTTGTTTCATTTGGGAGAAGGTCGTACGTAGATCGATTACAAAATAATTCATTACAAATTGTCGGTTGCTTATAACCAAGTTTCGTTAAATTTCGTTAATTTCCGTAACATGTTTACATTTGTTTGACATTACGATACATTACAGAGCAGATATGGTTTGTTTACGGTAGATCGAAAATTGTGTTATATAAGCATGATAAAAACCTCGTCTGATCAAGAGGCTATTCATGGTCGAGTGGTTAAGACAGTACCAGATCAAATGGTAGCTTCCCCTATGTAAATAGGGGTCGCAGGTTCGAATCCTGCTGGATGGCACACATTTTCGTCATAAAAATTTATCGTGAAATAATCAGGCCGGTAGATATAAATATAAAATACTATTTAATTAAAAACAGAATATCTACTTAAATACGAGTATCGGTAAAAATAATGTCCAAAATAATTCATTATATATATATATATATATATATATATATATATATACTATATTTCTATTTTCTTTTTTTTTTACTCCAGTAATATTCCACTCTAGAGAAGGCCAAGGCTCAATGTGAAAGCTAAGAAATCAGGATCATCATGGGAAGATTTGAATGCGAAAGTAGGCAAAGAGAGGGAAGGTATGTCAACCGGAAACTTTGGTTAGGAATCTGCAACAAACGAGGAGAAAAATGGGTGCAATGGTGCATGGCAAATGGCCAGGTAATAACTAACACCTGGTTTCAAAAAGACCCACGACGTCTATGGACATGGAGAAGCCCAGGAGGTGACACATAAAACCAGATAAACTACATAACCATTAACAGCAGATTCAGAAATGCAGTGGTTCAAAGCAAAGCCTTTCCAGGTGCTGACTGTGGAAGCGACCACGTCCCAGTCATCTGCAAATTAAAAGTGAAACTCCGGAGACTGAAGAAGCCTAATGCAGCACCAAAACTGATATACAACGTACTCGTGAATGACCTCAAACTACAGAAAGAATACACTAACAACGTGAAAACCAAATACGAAGAACAAACTCGGAAAGGACACTCGAAATGGGACTCGCTAAAGGAAGAAATACTGACATCAGCAAACACCATTGGCCAAAGGAAAATAGGCGCAGCAAAGAAAAACGAGTGGATGCCGGAAGAGATTCTGGACATGATGCAAAGGAGGCAAAAAATTATATCAAGACATGGAACGGATTACAGGGAGCTACACAAGGAAATAAGAAGAAAATGTAGACAGGTTAAAGAAAAATAGCTCAATGACAAATGTGCAGAAGTAGAGATATTGAGCAGGAATAATAAAGCAGACATGCATAAAGGAAATAAAAGAACTGACAGGACAAAAACCTGCTCTTCAACAGGATGTCTAAAATCTAAGGATGGGACAATCATTTCGGTGAAAGAGAAAATACCCCAACGATGTGAAGAATATATAAAAGATCTTTTCCACGACGAGAGAGCAACCAATATTACGCAAAGATGAGGACGGGCCGGAAATATTAAAGTCTGAAGTGGAATCTGCAGTAGCCAAATCGAATAGAAACAAAGCAGCTGGACTAGACGGCATAGTCATAGGGCTGCTAATAGCCCTGGAATAATTTGGTATAGAAAAAATTACTGAAATGATAAATGAAATATATAATAGTAGGGTTATACCAGACGATCTCAGCAAGTCTATCTTCATAGCACTACCTAAGAAGCCAGGAGCAAATGAGTGCGAACAACACAGAACCATAAGTTTAATGAGCCATATAACAAAACTGATCGTCCGAATCCTGATGAATAGAGGGAGAAGCAGAATCAGGCCAGAGATAGGATAAGAACAGTGTGGTTTTGTTAAAGACACAGGAACAAGGAATGCTATATTTATGATTATGATGCTCTCCGAAAGGGCAATACAAATGAAGGACATATACCTGTGCTTTATTGATTATGCGAAGGCGTTTGACAAAGTACGCCACAAAGAACTAATAAAGATACTTGGCAGCCTAGACATATTTGAAAAAGACTTGAGAGTAATAAAAAATCTTTACTGGCAGCAAACCGCTTGCATACGGACAGACAACGAATTCAGCAGATATACAAAGATAGAAAGGGGCGTAAGACGACAAAATGTGGTTACCACATTTGTAATATGCTTAAATTCACACGGTCGACGTACCAAGGAGGAGAGCATCTTAGAATAATTGCCATGAAAATGTTTATATTTATTCGTGAAAAATCTTTTACCTAATCAGTCATGTCTCTTTCGAGACATGATCGTCCAAGCGTGTATCACACATTGCCCTTAATTGACTGTTACGTCGGGTAACAGAATTATGTGAAATAATACAAAACAACGTAATAGTATAAAAGTAGGTGTATTGACAGGAAAGAGAAGTATTTACAAGAGGTGTGGATTAGTAGAATACAGAACAAGATAATTAGTATAGAGTATCGTCGTAGAGACGTGATAGATTGACTAGTAGAACACTTCCGGTGCAATACCGGAAATACCCGACTGACTCGTTCACTCGACTTCCTTCCTCGATGTATAATCACTACTATTTTATATAGTGATTCGAATAGTCCATTTCCGTGGAAAGGTGGAGAGCGCCCCAACATTGACTGACTTAAGAATTTTGTCGAGTTTTTCGAGATATATAACTGGAGCACCAGGCCAGATATGGATGCAATATTCAGTGTGCGAACGAATGGTAAATTTATAAATGTACAAAATGTTTGGAGGAGAAATAATATTTTTTATTTTAGGGACACTTATACGATAATGCTCGTCGAACCAAAGCCAGAAGTAATTGATGGTATATAATCAAACACTGATATAAAACGTATTTAATTTCAAAGAAACTGCTTAATGTTCTTTGCAACTCAATTGATCTGTGCTGTTGTCAGTGCCTTTGCCAGAACGGCCACCAGTTTAAACGCTTTTTTTAATTATAAGATTTGATTTAAAAACGTCGTAGTTATAAAGGGGCGTAAGACAAGGATGTGTCTTTTCACCGGATCTGTTCAACTTGTACAGCGAGAATATTTTGAGGACCCTAGAAGTTATGCCAGGATTCATATTCGGACACCACAATTTAAACAACCTAAGATACGCAGATGATACAGTGCTGATAGCAGACACAAAAGAAAACTACAAGACCTCTTACAGAAGGTAGCAGAAGAAAGTAACAAAAAAGGACTACAAATAAACTGCACGAAAACAGAAAAATTTAAATACCTTGGAAGCGTTATAACCGAAGACGGAAAGTGCGACACAGAGATCCGAAGGCGAATTGGCATGGCGAAGGCAGCATTTCAGAAGTTGAGTAAAGTATTAAGAAAGAGGACAATTTCGATGGAAACAAGGAAGAGAGTACTGGATTGCTACGTTCTTCAATATGGCAGTGAATGCTGGACAATATCATCAAAGATGGAGAAAAAACTTGAAGCAACTGAAATGTGGTTCTACAGAAGGATGCTTCGGATATCATGGATCGAGCATATGAGTAATGATGAGGCCTTAGAAATGATGGAAACGAAAAGGAAATTAATACTGAGCATCAGGAAGAGACAACTGAAGTTCCTAGGACAGGCAATGAGGAAGGAGGGCTTGGAGAGCCTGATACTAACAGGCCAGATAGAGGGAAAAAGAGACAGGGGAAAGCAACGGATAACATATTTGAAGGACCTAATCAAGTGGATGACGGAACGAGGATTGCATGGTGTAACAGGAAAAGGCGTGCTCAGAGCCACCAGGGATAGGGAAACGTGGAAAGGCATAATCGCCTACGTCCTGAAGGAACAGGGCACATAGAAGAAGAAGAAGAATATAATTTAAAGTAATTTTATCCCTACAATAGTAAGACGATATTATTTTAAAAGGAAAACTGTTTGAGAGGATATAATATTTTCTTTTATTTTGGAAACAAGTATTTCTTTTGTATTTTATTCTATTATTATTTTTCCTTTTTATTTTTAAAAATATTTTATTTTTAATGAAATAAAAATGGAATAGAACATTTGTATTAATATAAAACTACTTTTTTTGCATTTATTTTGAAAGAAATATTTCCTTTTTATTTAAAAAAATATACAATACTCCTTTTCTGCTACTCTCCTTTTATTCCCAGAGAAGAATTTAAATTAATTTTATCCCTACAATAGCAAGACAATATTATTTTCAACTGAAAAATTTTGAAAATACTTTTGGCAGAACTGAATATTACATAATGTTAAATTTTTCTCTATTTCCCTTTTCTCCTTTTTTCTGTCTCTTTTTCTCTTTTATGTATCTATCCTTTTCTTCCCACTCTGATTTAGCTGGCCTTTCTTTCGACGGCTGTCTGGCGTGATATTTTTCTTTTTTCTTGCTTCTGCATCTTTCCTTTAACTCTTTCCCTGTCTCCCCCATTGTTTTCTTTTTTTTATTCTTTTCATTTACTCAACTTAATTTCTTGTAACACGCTTATATTTTTATTTCTTAGCACAGACGTTAGCCTAGAAGTTATTTTCATGATCGTGTCTTGAACCCTTATCGCCGTCTCTCTTTTCTTTTCTCTTTTTTCCATACCCTCCATATCACTGTCTAGACGACAGCCTTGTAACGAAATCTACTCTCTCTTTTAATACCCTTTCTCTTATTCTTTCTCATATTATCTTTTATTTCTTCTTGCATGTAAACTTTTAGGTAAGGATTTTTTTTAGAGTATATTTCCGGTAAAAAAAAAATTGTACTGTATTTGCATAATAAATGAAATTAGTTAAAAGAGCTCGAAATTTTAATTCCCTCTATGCACCTTGTTATCTTTATTTTAATGAGAAGTTAGAAATCATCAGATTGAAAGACAGGATTAACCTAGTAAACCAAAGGAATGAACTTACTGTTAACTGTAAACTTAGTTCACCATTTATCTTACAATATGGGTAGTCATATTATGAATATATATAAAGTATTTTCACTTATGTCAGTTGTTATTTACCCTTATTTGCTGAATATTTTATCTAGCATAGATTGACAAATTAATATTTCCTAGGTACTTAATTTAGCATACGTTGTCAAGTTAATATTTGCTAGGTATTTCATCTACATTAAAATTTCAAGTGATATAGTTATTAGATATTTAATTTATCAAGCTAATATTTAATAATTGTGATTCCTTAGCCACTGATTTCTCATGGTCTCCAGTTTGTTATTATTATATATGTTGAATTATGTCTATTTATGTAGTTTTCCATATTTGTTTTTACTTGTGTTTATATATGAATATATATATACTTTGGTGCGTGTGTTTGTCTATGTATAATTGCATGTATACAGGTTTGCAGGTGGGTTTATTTACTTGTGTGCATATGGATATATTGACTTTTTGGATATATATATATTGTTGTTTGTGCATGTACATGTATATGCGTGTGTATGTTCCTGTGAGAGTCTTTTTGTGTTTGTTTGTGTGTATTTATATGTAATTTTATTTTTCATATGCTGCTTTGTGTTTTGTTTTTATGTGCGTACTTATTTTGTTTTTGACATGAAAATTTGTGTGCTTATTTATTTAATTATATAAGTTTTTGATCTGGAATATGACTATGTGTTGTGGAGTTAATTTCGCTGTGGAGACAAGTATTTGTTTCTAAAGTAACTTGATATAATATGTATTACGCAGTGTAATCTTGCCAGATCGCTGACTATTTTAATATTACTGTTGTCCAACATCGACTGATACTCGTTCCTCTTGCTACTCCTACTTAAATTAGGTTGGGAAGTCTATTCACTATAGAATAGGTGTGTTTCACCATAACACTATGTTTGTCTTGACCCTATTTAAACCTCTCCCTTGTTTATTTTATGGTTGAAATTCAGACTTACATGGGTCTAATATATGTAGCGTACATAGACACTTCTTACATTGGCTTTGAATTTAACTGATAAATTGACACGTCGTTAAAAAGAATAGTTAAACATTTTATCTATGTGTATGTACTTGTTCGCATATTTGTATGGCGATTTATTAAGCGCAGCTTAAATGTGACACATGGCCGAATGTATGGGACATCCAGTGAGGATCGAACTCACTACTCAATTGTAATGGTTTTAGCGAGACAAGCTTCCTAACCATTACATCACCTTGAGGTGTCCATATACGAATATTTGTATCTATGTGTATGCATATGTATATGTATGTTTGTGCATGTGTGGGTATCTATGTATTTGTATATATGTGTGTCTATCATTATTCCTCGTTTCATATTTGAATAACTTTATAATCTAAACCTGATACTTTGTTAAAATTAAAATTCCCAGTTTCTAACATTAATTCATAATCATTTTGTTAAATTTTCGTTCGTTTTTTTTCTGGTCGTTAACATAAAAAAGGAAGCTTTCTTCAATATCTAATTATTGATTTGAGTTCAGCATATACATTTTCACGGAAATAAAGCTATTTTGACAAAGATTGAAGGGATAAAAGCCTTCGGGACCTAAAAGGAAAAATTATCATTTTATAAAATAAATCTTATTTCTATTTTAAAGTGAAATTAATAGCCAATTAGTAATACTGATCTCTATCTTAATCAAACATTAAAATTTATGCACCAATAAATTGTTTTTATGGCTTGTTGTCATGCTCTTCAAATTGCAAATCACTTGTGTTTTGATAGGTCATCACAGACTACGTAACAATGTCTCCCCTATTGAGGGGGTGCGATTAGTTTTTAACCTTTTAAACATCTTGGCTGGCAACCAGTCTACAGTCTGCCCAGTCAGTCATGTTTCTTTCGAGACATGATCACCCAAGCGTGTATCACGAATGGCACTTAACTGACTGTACCCCTTGTTAGCACATTTTTGTTTTGCAGCAGCATCTTTAATAAAACTTCCCATCTCTGAATCAGTGGACATTAATTTCCTTGTTTAAAAACTTATTTATCCTTAATCTCATATACCCAACAAAATAATTTTTATTGGACTATAAAATATACTGTTGAATTAAAAAACATATTGATTAAAAATACATTACACACACACACACACACACACACACATATATATATATTTCAACTATAATAAATTATTATTACAGGGAACTAATATTTCCTATTTTCTACGTATTCACGTTTCCCTTATGAAACTGTTCTTGATCAATCAAAATTTATAAATGCTTATATAGGGTATACTACAGCATTCTTAACAAGAAAATTCACATTACATCTCTCTGCCCATAGCTCAGTTAGGTCTCATTCAAATACATATGGCAACTTACTAAACTTTATCCGAAACACACTTGTTGACAATAAAAAATATAATAACCTCATCCACATGTTAAAAATGGTTAAAAATAATGAAAGCATTACCAATAAAAAATGCTAACATTCAATTTTGTTTTAATTCTTCGTTTAAAAAGTGGGGGTTATGTATTATAAATTACTCGGATATAAAAAAAAAGTCTATTATACCGGTTTCAGTTTTATTGTTACAATTCGAGTAAAAAATGTGTGCCATCATTTTTATTTTTTAATTTTCAATCTACTATGAATTGAAATTTATCGTTAAATCTCATGAATAAAATGCCCAAGAAAAGATAGTAACTAGCCATTTTCTATTGGAAAGGAAACATTAATAGTTGAGCTTGTTAATATTTTTCATATCAATATATTTATGATAAATGTTTAAGACATTTACAACGGAAGTTGCATATTTCTTTCAAAGAAACAAATATACAAATCAAGCCGACAAAAACAAGGAAATTAAATTATCTGCTATAAAAAATTAAAGTCAGCTAATTTCACACTCCGGATGTGCGTTGTGGTCCAGTGGATATCGGCTCGGAATGAGAAACCAGGGAGTGGAGTTCGAATTCCAGTTGAATCCATTGTATTCACTTACGCGCAAATACCCTTGGGAAAGGTATTAATCCGTCTCTTCCTTCCAGTTATGGATTAAATAGCAGGACAGATTGGGTTCTATAGCCTTGGTCGGCAACCAGTCTACCACAGAAAGCAATGGCAACCTACTGCGGGATAATCTTCTGCCCAGTCAGTTATGTCTCTTTAGAGACATGATCGCCCAAGCGTGCATCACGTATGGCACTTAACTGACTGAATCTCACTGACAATAATAATGACTCACCTGAAGATTTAAATTACAGAGAAAAAATATTTACGACTTCACATATAACTTAAGAAACTGTGTTCCTGATCAAACCAAATTTATAAATAATTATAGTGGATATATTAACAATATGCCTCACAAGAAGACTCACTTAACATCTCTTTTCCAATAGCTCATTTAGGTCTCATTTACATCACATGAAAACCAACGAAACTCTCTCCGTATCAGCATCAGTGATAGTACAAATATAATAGCATCATTACATATAAAAAGGCCTGAGAGCCACTTGAGGTAGAGGGTTACAGTTAGAAGTAGTTCCTATGGATAGGAAGGGTAAGATAACTATTGACTTGAACAGGTCAAGATTGTAGTGATCGGGGAACATCCTCTTGAGCGTCTTTTCCATATGTCTGAGGGAAAAATGTTTAAGTGGAACTTCTCAGCAATGGAATGCAGAGGGCGTATGGTTAACTTGCTACTATATAAGTGGTATGGCGGGTCCTAACCGTGAAGGTAAGGTCAGTTCTAGTGAAACTAGGTGATGCAGTTCATCCTAGAACTTTATATGGTCGTAGCGATAAAGCACTGAGGGACTCGCTATATACCGCCTGTGAGATAGAAGTTGGGGTATGAAAAAAAAAAGAAAAGAAAAAACAAAACAAAACAAAAAAAACAAAACAAAAAAAACCAAATTCAAACAAGGCCTCGGATACGCTTTTCAACTCTGTCAAGACTGGATTGTGGGGTCTGCGGAACAGTATTCCATTTTCGGCGAGATTTTTTTCTTATACAGTTAGAGGCTACTATGAGTAGTCAGTTACTCACTTGAGCGACATAGGAAGTGGATTAATTTACCTGCATATTCAACAATGGTTCGTATATAGAAATTTTTCACTTCACACCGTCTTTTTTCTTCTGTGGCCTTATTCTTCACGCAATCTCACAAACGTTCGACGAGAATGAGTCGAGGCTGTTGTCCTGCCAATTCAAATATTGTTACATCAACATTTTAAAGATATTTTCTAAATTATTTTACCCGAAAGCAAAACAATAAATATATTAAGATTCACAAGCAGGCATTGTGTGAGAGAATATGAGGAGAAAAACACTATTTAAGAGAGAGAAGAAAAGTAAGAGAAATATAATGACGGAAGATAATGATTGATAACATTGGCCAACACATTTTTTCGTGCATAAGGTTTCTCAGCTGATTTACACTAATTCGGGGGTGCTGAATCCGAAAATCATATTAACTTTTTCTCATCAGGTCAAGTTTTTAAGAGGTTTGCTATTTTATACCTTTTTTTACCTTAAAATTAGGTCTTCTGCCTTCCTGTTTTGAACCGATTATCTCCCTTTAAGTTACTGTTAACTAAAAAGTTACTTTCTTCCTAATTTCCTCTTCCGGATGGTCTTTACTTCCGTTTTGCAACCACTTGCGACACAGCACTCCTCTTTCTTTTTTATCCACTTCCCATCCCCGGCATCAACGGTATGTTTTACTCATTTCTTTTTCTGGACAATGCGTTTGTTTACTTTGTCATCCAACGTGACATTTCATATTCCATTTCTTTAAGTACATATTCAGTCTTTCGATTTCTTTAACTCCTTCATTTTCCCGCCCTCGTTTGTTGTTATTGTTTTCACTTTCTCTTTTGTTGATTTCTGGGTCAAAGTTGGGTTTATTCTCTTAATGTTAGGAATTCATTTATAAGTCAGACAGGAAATAATTAAGCTGCATTAATTTTACTTTTGTTGCAGATTTTTGGAGCAAAAATTAAGCATGGCTACCCTCTCTCCTAGGCGACGTTTAAACAATCCTAATGTGTTTTGCTATATTTGCGGGGAATATACGTTGCAATTCAACAAGAAAAGGATAAGTGAATTTGTGATGTGTGCTTATTTTGCTTACTTCAAAGTAATGGTGGGTGATCAAGATAAGGCATGGGCACCCCATATTGTATGCAAGCAATGTGTTGAGCATCTTCGACAGTGGACAAAAAACGGATAGAAAGTCGCTCCGCTTTGGTATTCCAATGGTCTGGTGTGAACCGAAAAACCATTTCGATGAATGCTACTTCTGTGCAGTCAAAACGAAGGGAATCAACAAGAATTCGTTGGTTTATCCAAACCTCAAGTCTGCAAATTCCACACTGCAATAAAATTCCTGTTCCAGTGTTTAAAGGCTTGCTCGAATTGGAATTGCCTGGTTCTGAAGAAGACCAAGCCTCTGGTTTGTCCACTGACAGTAGTGAAGCCACTGTTTCAGATGTCGGTTTTCCTCCTTCTTCACTACCACAGCTTTTTTCTCAAGGAGAACTTAATGATCTGCCTAGAGATCTCAATATTTCCAAAGAATCTTCTAAACTTTTAGCTTCAAGACTCAAAGACAAATATCTACTTCAGCCTGGCACTCTCATAACCTTCTATAGAAAACGCCATATTGAATTCTTGCCATATTCTACCCAGGAAAACGACATAGTATTTTGCAACAACGTTGCTAGCCTGCGGCGACAGCTTAGTGTCCAAAAGTATGATTCTCAAGATTGGCGCCTTTTTATCGACAGTTCCAAAAGAAGTTTAAAATGTGTTCTTCTTCACAATGGCAACTTATATGGAATCAGTTCCTCTAGGCCATTCAACGACCCTCAAAGAGAAATATGATGGAATCAAATTTGTTCTGGAAAAAATTTTCATACAAACAGCACCAATGGATCATATGTGTCGATTTGAAAATGTTTGGGTTTCTCCTTGAGCTACAAGGTGGCTACACAAAATTTACTTGCTTCCTGTGTTTGTGGGATAGCAGGGCAAGAACAGAGCACTGGATAAAAAAAGATTGGGCCTGTGCGCAGTGAACTGATTCCTGGTTCTCTCAATGTTCTGGCTTCTCCTTTGATGGAGCGTTCCAAAACTGTGTTTCCTCCTCTTCATATAAAGCTTGGCATCATAAAACAGTTTGTGAATGCTCTTGAGAAAGATGGCGACTGTTTCAAATACATTTGCATGAAATGTCCAGGCCTAACCACAGAGAAATCAAAAGCTGGAAATTTTGATGGACCCCAGACTCGAAACTTAATGAATGATGGAAATTTCTGTAATGTTATGAATCCTGCAGAATTGAGTGTCTGGACGGCGTTTACAAATGTTGGAAAATTCTTCTTGGGAAAAATAAAGGCGCCCAACTACAAAGAGCTTGTTGAAACATTACTAATAAATCTCCATAACTTGGTGCAAATATGAGCATCAAGTTACATTTTTTGCATAGCCATCTTGCCCGTTTTCCAGAAAATCTAGGTGATGTGAGCGACGAGCAAGGGGAGCGCTTCCATCAAGACATCAGCAACATGGAAGTTCGCTATCAAGGTCGTTGGGATGCTACCATGCTTGCGGAGCCTCCCATTCTAGAAAATCAGTAAAACGTCACTTTATGGATGATGATGTCTATGCTTAACATTTTTTTACAACTTCAAGATTTAATTGTGAATATTTTGGTGTGATTTCATAAATATGTATTATAAAGTTACATAAAAATATTGTTTCTTTTATTTGTCTGTCTTTATTGTAGCTTTCGGCTTCCTACAGAGGGGGGGCATACTATAGCAGAAAAACTAGACCTGATAGAAAAAAGTGACAGCATTTCTGGAATCAACGCCCTCAAATTAGGTAAAAACATGTGAAACATCTTTTTTTTTGTTGGCTAGTGTAATTGTTATAATACTTTCCTACGAGGAATGAACTCTTCCTTTTGCTATATACCTGCTTGAATTCTAAGGAAGATGGAAGAGGAGTTACTAGCAGCTATGAGCAGTTAGTTAAGATCAGTCAACTAGATCAGTTATTTGCAGTCAAGTACAGCAGTTAACGACAGCTTCTTGTCAGGCAGCGTAAATACCTTTGGACTTATTTCTATATTACTATTTATTATTAACATTTCTTTGAATATATTGTATCTTGTTTATGCTAATACACTGTTTTGGACCCACCTTCTTCTTCCGTGTCTTACTTCCGGTACAAACCGGTCACTACATCTGTGCGGCGAAATTTCGCCACAACTACACAACAAATTGGCGATGAAGATTTGCGACAACAATAATGTATGTAACCTTTTGAAGATCAAAAGTGACTTGGACGATTTTATTCTCTTGAATCTATCTTACATATGTATATGTTTATCATTCGTCCATGTTGTGATTATTGCTGCCTCATATAGTCCAGTGCTTCTGCTGTATAATCAGAAATGATTCATAAAATTCAAAAAAGAATCAGCAATAGTATTGGTCTTGACCTGGCGATTCGGCTTCAGTCACTTTCTCAAAGCCGTGAAGTTGCTGCCTGTACCTTTTCTGGAAAGACTTTCATGGTAATTGTTGCAATGAATTCTTTGCTTTTGAACTTAGACTTAATGAATTTATGCGCATTACTTGATTAGCACATGGATGCACATTGTGGTGCAGTGGATATTGGCTCGGAACGAGAAATCGGAGGGGCAAGTTCAAATTCCTGTTGCATTCCTTGCATTCACTTACGCCCTAATAGTCTTAGAAAAGGCATTAATCCGTTGTGTCTCCCTCCAGCTATGGGTGAAGTAAGAGAACAGAATGGATTCTGGAGCCTTGTTTATCAACCACTCTCTCGCAGCAAGTAATAGCAATCTACTGCAGGAAAATCTCACTAGTACGCCATGTCTCTTTTGAGATCGCCTAGGTAAGTATCTCGTATGGTACTTAATTAGATTAGCTCATTAGATTAGCGGCAAAGTCTCATAAAGCCACAGTTGAATTGGTTAGATCTAATCGTAAGTTTTATGTTAACAGTTTCTTTTCTTGTACTTCTCGCTTGTGAAACTCTCCCCTGGCCCCATGCTTTCCAGTCAACTTTTAACTTTCATTCTTAAATTCTGCTTCTCTGTTTTCTTCCTCCTTGACACTCGGTGAACCATTAGAGTCTGTATTTCCTTGCAATGTGTTTATGATTATAAAAAAAGTATTTCTGTCGTACCCTATAGTTTTGAACAGTATCATGCATATGAACATCTATTTTACGATGCAAAACCTTCAGATAATTTTAACGATTCTTGATTCTTTCAAGATCCATTAAATATAAACAACCTGTTTTACAATCATCCGACTGGGAGTGCGTTCGCTAGTTTTCATTGTATATATTGTATAATATAACTTTCATAGAAGTGGTCCTGAGTATGACAATAAACTGCATCCGGTAGCAAGGCCACTGATTGGGAGGTTTTGTGAGGAGCATGGAAACACATCTTAATTGCTGTTGTTCCAAGGTCCACCCTGACCCGGGGTGGTAGCACCTGTTAGGGTCCCAACTATGAGCAAATAGTTTATCCCCAAACTGGGGTTAAAACACTATGAAAGTAAAGAAATGTATGCATAAAAATACTTTTATAGAAAAATATGCATTTTTAAAGGAAAAATATCATCAACAATACATTTTTGAAGGAAATAATTCTTACCAGTAATACTTTTATGAATACAAAATTTGAAGACAGTTTTTTAAAATAAAAATAATAATATTAATTTTTTTTTCATCAAAAACTGACTAAATCAAACGCAATAACCAAATATTTAAAAAAATCTTAAAACCTTACCTTTTTGGCATTAAATAACCCACAGAGGTTGATATGCCGTTAAACAAAACTTAAACCGAATTTATAGAGGATTTCTTATATAGTGTTAATGCACAAGAAACTGCTTCAGAGTGAATTCATAAGAGAACATAACGTTTTCCCATTATTTTTCTGTCCGAGGTTCATGCTTATCTTTTTTTTTTTTTTGCAAATTTCACGCGAAAAGGTCGGAATTTGTCTAACACTGGATTTGGTGTTGCCATCATTTCTAGGTATTGTTTTTTTAACAGGCATTCACTTTTCTTTCAGTCAGTATAAGAGGCATTTGCAGCCTTCCTACATTGCATTTCGCCTGATATTTCACGCTGTGTATAATTTTCGCCATGTAATCTTACTAATGTTTTCACCATTTTGAATGTCTAAAACCTACAAAAACATTCTTCAGAATAATTGCAAACGTTTCAAACTATCCAAAAGTTCGTATTACAATGTTACAAACTTGAGCATGAAAACGTTGCACTTTGGTTACATTAACTAAAAGTACATGATGTAATATACAGCGATAATAATTACATGTTTTTTTACGAAATGGACTTCAATGCATTTTGGCCAGGATTATATATATCAGCACGTAAACGTGTATAAACACACAGAAACAGATATATATACATATAAGGACCTTGAATACGTTCTCGCTGTTTTCCAGCAGACGGTGTTCGCGGCGCTACGTACGTGTAGTTTCAGATGGTAACGCATCGATAAAGAAGTAATAAATAAGCAAGATTGAAATTCACTGTAAGTCATTTCGCCGAAATATAAACAACTTTGTTTTTTTTTTATAGCGTTAAACGTGTGAGATTTCGTGCAAAAGAAAGTATATTCACGGGGAATTTTACGATACTACATTATTTAAAACAAATCTGCAGCTGGAGCACACAGAATTCTTGTTAAGACTTTCGGTGATGATGGTCCGTCGGAAACAACATGCAGAGATTGGTTTAGACGCTTCAAAAATAATGATTTTGATGTCGAACATAAAGGAGGCTCTGGCACAGTGAAAAAGTTTGAAGACAATGAATTGGAGGCTTTATTTCATGAAGATTCATGTCAGGGGCAAGCTGAACTTTCAGAATCATTAGGAGTTGATCACACAACAGTTTCGAAACTTTTGAAAGCATTAGGAATGATTCAAAGCAAAGACTTTGGGTGCCGTATTTATGTTTGAGTTTTGTTTAACGGCATATCAACCTCTGTGTGTTATTTAATGCCAAAAATGTAAAGATTTCAGATATTTTTTTTGACGTTTGGTTATAGTGAGAAGGATCCATTTTAATGAATTTTTTGTTTTTACTTTCTTCTATTTTAGAAAACTAAAAATGTCTTTTAGCTTTGTATTCAGAAATGTTTTGCCGAGAATAAATTTTTTTTTCTTCAAAAATGTATTGTTGGTAATATTTTCCTTAAAAAATGTATATTTTTCAATAAAAGTCTATTTATATGTAGATATTACTATAAAAGTGTATTTTCATACTTTCATAGTGTTTTGAACCCACTTTGAGGTAAACTATTTGCCTATAGCTGGGACCCTAACTGGTGCTACCACTCCAGATCAGGGTGACCCTGACAATAACAGCAATTAAGAAGATGTTCCATGCTCTTCACAACCTCTCAATCAGAGACCTTGCTGCCGGATGCAGTTTACCGTCAGGACCTTGGGTGCCGTATATGTTGCAATCAAGAGACATCAAACGACATGTCACGTGGAAAAAACTTAGAATTAAAATGCTGCCAGAAAGATGGAGAAAGAAGTGGCTAGCCATGGACAATACTTTAAGTGACATGTTTCTTAGAAATGTTTTGGATTAAAATATTACTTTTTAAAATAAATGATTAAGAACGTATTTACCGTGCTTATAGATATCTAAATCTAAAATTATTTATGAATGAAACTTTGTCTGTGTGTGTGTTCGTTACCTATAAATTCCGAAACGGCTTAACCGATTTTCTTGAAAATTTACACAGTTGTACTAGAAGCGTCTGCGAGTGTTTTTAGCTAGGTTTTGTGTCGAGATACCCCCGATAAATATCGAAAATCGATAATCGAAAAAATCGGGTTATAGAAGGAGTGGTCCGATTTTAATCAAATTTGATACACTCATAGACAAAGATATAAGAAACAATATTCAGAAGCTTCAGGGTTGCAGTTCTTACAATAGTGCAGAAAATCGATAATATATATATATAAAAGGCAAAATGTTTGTGTGTGTGTGTGTGTCTGTTTATCTGCTTGTATGTCTATTTTTTTCAGCCGTTTTATTTTAGTTTTTGCTTCGGGTTTGGCTCTAAGTAGGTATAATTGAAGTTCTGAGCCTCAGCCATGATGGCATTTACTCAGGGGACTTATTTAGCCTTCAAAATTCAGTTTACGACGAAAAAACATATTTGATATCGATACCAGGAAATCAAAATTTGACTTGCATCCATTCATTGTTCTTTCAGTCTACAGTTTCGCTTTAACGGGAAACAACTAATGCTTTTTAGTCTTTCGTGCCAACGTCCAAAGAGTCTGAGCTCCAGGACCATGGATTAGTTTTAAAGCTTTCATTACACCTGAGCAACGCCGGGCTATACTGCCAGTATAAAATACTTTTACAAACTTTGGAGGCGGATTCCAAATCCTAAAACAAGAGCAAGAACAAATATCCACATAAACATATGACCGCAGATCCTTCGTTTTTTAATTATTAAGTTCAAAGAATGTTTACGATAGATGAAGCTGTGTTGTCATTACATTTGTCACTCGTGTATATTTATGGCTCACCCGTATCAACTGTTTAACGTGTGTAGTTGTGAATTAACTGAAAAGTGTTGTGTTTAATAAGTGCAGGATATTCATATCGGGTGCGGACAGATATAATGTTTACATAAAAATGGTTTCCTGACCTAAGACAGCTGGGTCATTCAATCTTTTTTGTTGTTTATCGTCTCCTACTCCTGACCACGAAGAAGACATTTCGTAGACGATCCAGGTATCAACACATGTCAAGTACCACATGGAGGGTACATTATAACATCTTCTGTATCAGTATAATTCGCAACATGTGCAGTGTTTTTCGATGTCTGGTCACTCATCACTAGAAACTTTAGCCAATGTTTTATTGCATAAACTGTAGAGCTGTTTGTCTTTTCAGACTTGTTTACGAATGAAGCAACATTTGGAAGAGAAGGAATAAAAAACAACATTTTTGGGTGGGTCATAATTCCTATAGTTCAATATAGGCTAGTTAGCCAGCAGCATCAGTTGCTGATTAATGTGTGGATTTGAAATTTATGTGACTGTCTGGTAGGTCAGTAGGTTTCCCCAGCACTTCTTTCAGGGCTGTGTAGAGAGACTTTATTTCGAACACACTACCAGACTTGCTAGAGGATGTACACTCTGGTAATACGAAGACATGTGATTCGCTCATGATTAGACACCAGTACATTACTCCCATTGTTTGACATATACAATCTAAGATGGACAGGTAAGGAAAGACCGGTTCCTTTAAATGAGGTGTCAGGTACTTACTGGTATCTTTTTAAAAATCATTTCACCCCAAACAAGGCAAAAATGCCACTGCTGCTCAGTGGATTACACTAGAGAATAAAAAAGGTACAGAGGATTTAAAGAAAAGATTAGAAATAGATGTCGATCAAAGATTGCAATTGATGTTTCATTTAATCTTTAGAAGATTGTAGCTATCAAGGAAGTATGCGAATGAAATTGAGTTCCACAAACAAGAAGAAACTGTTAGAGTAGAAGAGGTGGTTACATTTAACATGTTCGACGGTAAAAGGGTGTCCAATCTAGTAGCACAAGTAAATATATGTAGTCGAGGCACCAGAAAAAAAGCTAATCAGAGCAGTTGCCATGAAAATACTTATAGAAAAGACATAGGAAAGTCACACTGCGTCGGTAAGAATATGGCTGAAGGTAGGCTGCCAAGTCTGGAACGATTATATTGCTGAACCTCCTTTGAATTTTGTCGAGAACCTTTAGATGAATAGCAACAGCACTCGATCAGATATGACAACATTCATGGACGAATGGTAGATTTAAAAATCGTCCAGTCCAGGCACAGTAAACCAACCTTCCTAGCAGTAGATGCAGTTATGGATTTAATGTAGTCATTCCATCTAAATCATTTGAGAGAATGAGGCCAAGAAGATCTCTAGGAGACTAGCGTTATTCATTTTGATTGTAAACAGTAATGTTTATCTATGGTGGTTAAAAGAGAGTAGCTTCGTTTTGGAGGCATTACAATTTACGAGCCATTTCCTACCCCCATTCAATTAGAGGTCCTTTTGAAATGCAGCAATCAGGTTTACTTTGTCAGCCTTGACAGATTTCTTATTGAGACGATCGTAAATGCTGGTGTCCTCTGCATAGATGCATAATTGGGAACTGATTACATTATTTGTTCCGATTTTTGACTGTGAAAGAATATTCGTACTCTCCACATTACAATTCTTATATATATATATATATATATATATATATATATAATTGTCGTTTAAATGATGAAAACAATTTCCTTGCTTCTTATCTCACCAGTTGAAATTCATATAATCCAAATACATGTCAGGAATCGTCCTTGACTATCCAAAGAATGTAGAAACAACTCTTCAAAGAAAAGCTAATAGAAACCCCTATCTAACGTTCATCGTTAACTGAAGTGGAAAAAAAAAACTATATTGAATCCATTGCTAGGTCCACGGCTAAGAACGTTGGTTGTATCTGCCTTAATGATTTTAAGTTTCTCATTTGTCCGCGTCTCGAATATTGCTGCTGAATATGTTTCGGTATTCTTACTATATATTTAGATATTCTTGATAAAATCCAAAGACAATTCAGCAATATTAATGGTCTTAACCTGGCGTCTCAGCTTTCTTAATGTCATATAGTTGCTTACTTGCTCCATTTCTATAAATACTTTCATGGTAATTGTTCGGATGAGGTCTTTATTATAGTACCTAAACTTTCTGAATTTAAGCGCAGTACAAAATCCTTGCATTCACTTACGCACAAATACCCTTGGGAAAGGTATTAATCTGTCTCGTCCCTACAGTTATGGGTTAAATGATAGAACAGATTGGGTTCTATAGCCTTGGCTGGCAACCAGTCTACCGCAGAAAGCAATGGCAACCTACTGCGGGATAATCTTCTGCCCAGTCAGTCATGTCTCTTTCGAGTGTATCACGTATGGCACTTAACTGATTAAATTTGAAAGAACTCCTCAATTCACACTTCCATTGGCTATCTACTGTCTTCCTGATTACTCTTTCATTGTGATTGCTCTTCAAGTATGCTTCTGTTTTGTAGTACTTTCCCACCTAGTAAACACTTATGCCTTAGGGGAATTATTGCCTTGCATGAGGTTATGTCGATTAAAAACAAAGAAGAAGCAATTGTAATGGCGAAATTATTAACTACTAATCATCAGTTGCAGTTATGCATAAATTTGGAGTGTTCTAAACTAACTTATTTTTTGCACGGTGTTTGCAGCGTACATAGTGGATTTAAGGAACCTATGCTTCGCAATCAGAAGGTAAGGTTGCATAGAGCAAGAACAAAAAAAACAAAAAACAAAAAAAACTGTGGAACACGGTTAGACTGTTCCACCACCGCCTTTCATAATTATTGACCAGCCAATTGTTACCTTTTTTGTTTGCTGCAAAACACTTCGACACGGGAAAACTTTCTCTAAGCAAAACCAGATTTAAGCACTAGTGAAAAAACTTTACACATTAATATCTTTTACTCGAAATTTATCGAAGAGTTGTGTGATGAATAGTAACAAGTCACTGCAAATAATGGCGTATAAAACATTAAATAGAATGTAATTGTATTTTATTTTTTGAAGAACAAAATTTAAGAACAAAACCAAATTATTTACGACTCAATAGAAAAACATGCATTTATTCGCTATAAACTTAATTCTAAAAAATTTGGCGGATTTACCTCAGAGCTGAAGTTCAAGTTTCAAATGTGAGGGCTGAATATAAGGAAATCGTTATATGTATGAGACATATAACATTACAAACCCGAAACTGAACACTGCAATTACAAATTCAACAGAAGCTAATGTCATAAATACATCTCCAGCCAAATACTGAAGAAGGATCAGCAGTTGGTGCATACGATTCAAAATTAAATTCAAATATTCTAAATGTGGCGTAAATCTAATAACAGGTTGGAAAAAATAAACAAAAAAAGAAGAAAACTGCAAAACAGGTTTACATTAGCCTTAAGTGGTAATATCGAAATATAACATGATTTGAAAAAAAAAGCAAGAGAACCAGGAAATAATTGACTCTCTCTCTCTCTCTATATATATATATATATATAATGTATGTACGTATGCATGTAAGGGGAAAGGTGTAAAACAGTAATTTTATGTACATATGTATACAAGTATAAATGAAAGTCTCTATAAGGTCTACATGTGTGTTTGTGCACGGGTATATGCAAGGGAAAGATATACCAAAATATGTATGCACAGATTATATATATATATATATATATATATATATATATATATATATAGTCATCGGCATACAAGCCTGTTTCACTGTATCACAGGTCATCAGTGTTGCTAGACATCCGATTACTTCTAGGAGGGTTTGAAACTTGGCAAATTTGGCAGTCAGAGATTCTACCCTTAAGCTGAGAGAGTGGGAGATTTTAAGGTGCTATATAGACGTTGTATACACACGCCAGCAGCCAAAGGAACTCAGTTCATATATATATGTATATGTATATATGTGTACAAGTATACATAGAAGCCTCCATAACGTGTGTGTGTACGGGTATATTTTAAGGGGAAGATATACAAGAATATGTGCGCACAGGCATATAAATTGAGTTCTTTGGGTAACTGGCTTGTACACTGCTTATATACAACTCGTTAAAATTTCCCTTCTCTGATTCTATGCTTAGAGGGTAGCGACCCCGACTGACACCAAATCGGTCGAGTTTCAATCCCAGCCAGAAGCAAGTAGATGTCTAGCCACACTGATGAGCGAAACAGATTTGTATGTAGATGACTAATATATATATATATATATATATATATATATATATATATATATAGGCATGCGGTGTAGATATAGAAGAATCCAAAAGAGTATCCTGTACATACAGTGGTAGGATAACTCTCTTAGTGAGCTCTCTCTCTCTCTCTCTATATATATATATATATAAATACATATAGAACAAATATAAGAAAAAATAGGCAGTAAATCGGAAGTATAGGCCTATTTCAGGCGAACAATCATCGACCTCCGTCTTTATTGTACAAAAGATTTACAAGATTTTACACGATTCGTGTAAAATCTTCTGTACAATATGTTTGCTTATTTTTAATAACATCCGTTCACACTCACGGATAATCTTTCGCGTATTACAGTCAAAAGATGTCAGAAATAAACTGTAACGTTGACAGATGTTATCTTTGTTCATTTTTTAAGGTACCCAAGTAATTTCAACCTCTTTCTGAGGTAATTTTCGGGGTGTGAGTTATGGTAGCAAATGTAACCGGAAAGATGTGTTGCTAAAAATAACTCACACCTCTGAAGATGACCTCGGAAAGAGGTTGAAAGTACTTGGGTACCTTGTGAAATGAATGAAAATAACATCTGCTAACTTTACAGTTTATTTCTGATATCTTTTGACTGTAATACGCAAAAGATTATCCGTGAGTGTGAACGGATGTTATTAAAAATAAGCAAACATATTGTTTGTAATTTATTTAATCCTACACATATATATATGGGTGTGTGTGTTTGTGTGTGTGTGTGTGTAGATTGATATAAACGTGCTAACGTAGATATTTAGCTAAATAACATTTACCCTGTAAAAGGCTTGAGGACCACTCTATGTAGAGGGTTACAAAGTAAGATTCACAGTTGATGAGATTATATTGAAGAGAAAAGGATCTAATCTTAGACTCAAACAGGCTATGACTGTAGTGATCGAAATAGCATCTTCTTAAGACTCGATTCCACAAAAAAAAAACGACTATCACCAATTAAATATGAATAGAATTAAGTTCGTCGCATGGCGGGTCCTAAGCGTGAAGATTAGAACCAATGAAAATAAAGAATGTTGTTCGTCTGCCCACTTTTACATAAAATAGTGTTATGTGATTTTTTAAGCGCCGCTTAATGTGGCACAAGGCTGAAAGTATGGGACACCCAGTGAGGATCAAACTCACTACTCAGTTGTAATAGGTTTTAGCAAGACAAGCTTGCTAACCATTACACCACGCCGATGTGCCCATGGATACAGTGACAGAGTAGCAAGAAACTTGCAAAATTTCATCAGTGGGGAAAGAGATTCTATGGTGAAAACTAAGTCATTAATACTTACAAGCCTGTGGAGTATATATATTTTTTTAATATTTTTTTTTATTGTTAATATTTGTAAAGATAAAGTATAGCAGGAGAGTCGGGTACGTAGTGGAGAAGTACAGGGAACCAATCATTTTTCCAAGATATATAGCGATGGATCGTATGTTTCAGTTCTACTTGGGGTTTGGAATGAACACGCCTCAAAAGGCGCTCAACTCACAGGACTTTTCTGAGAGACCACTCCTTCATCACAATCGGTAAATGCCCAAGATTTGCTCGCTGATGATAGAGGAAAGGTCAGCTGACAAAGTCTGGTCATCTTCAGTATCTTTAGCGATGGAAACATTTTCTGATAAAACACACACACACATATATATATATATATATATATATATATATATATATATATATATAGCATAAAGATTGAACTTATTAGGAACTCTTATTTTTGAAAGTTCTGATGGTCTTAAGAATAGGAAAGAAACTATTAAGTACATCCACAAATTCGTTAAAGAAATGAGCGTATCTTCATGAAAAATGCACATAAGTTAATCAAAACAAAGTTTTATTGTCAAAATCTTAATGCTATCATTAGGAGAAACGAACAAATGTTCAGAAATGCCTCATTTTTGGGAAAAAAACCTTTTCATTTATTTTCTGATTATATTGACTGATGGCAATATTTCTCAAAGTAAAATCGTAGAAGCCGCTCAAATCTTATTTAAACCAACAAATATTGGTCAGCTTATTAAGAAATGCTTTTTTTTTTCAATAACAATCACCCCGTAATCTTAAAAAACAACACGATAAAAATATACCAAGACCAACGAGTATTTTCATCAAATTATTTAATAAACAGTGGAAATAAAACAAGAACTATCGTAAAAGATATCTTTCTTCATTGTCTGTCATGTTAAATGTTATTTAAGATCCATTTTGATACACCAGCAGTATTCAGTCATCATTCAAAGAAAATTATTTTCATCTCATAGACTAGTTGCCACCGAAGGAAATAGAACCCAGTCTATCTTACCCATACCTGGAAAAGACATGGATTCATACCCTTCCCAAGTGAATGTAATGAGTTCGAATAGGTTTATGTATTTTGCATTTTTATATTTTCCTAGTATTTTCTATGGGAGGAGTCTCTATTTGCCCATATTTAGGATCCTAACAGGCAGAGTGGACGTGGGAACCGTAAATTAAGAGGTGTTTCCACCCTGCTGAAAACCTTCAATCTCCAGATCAAAATTCTAACTGCCAGGTGTAGTTTTTTGTAACACAAAGGACAGTATTGTCTCTAGAGAACGTCGTATATGGATCTTAAAACGGCTTTTCTCTGATGACAGTAATCGTCACGTGAGTTCAAAGACTCACAACTGAATATTTTTTGTAGGCTGAGAAATATGTGCTAAAAACATTTCAGCTGGCAAAATGAGGGGAAATATCGTAAGCCGGAAGACCTGTACTGCGTCAGTTTTTCATGTGGTCAAGATATAAATCAGGAAAATCAGCATTTGAAATCCGAATTTAAACTGAGTTCGAAACTCGACCAACAACGCCAGCAGAAAATTTACATTGAAATCAAAGTTTTGAATTGAGACGTCTCGGCCAGGGTTTATAGGTAGCGAGCTGGTTTAGCGAGGTGAATATTACACTTCAGATCTTGATCGGCACTTGGTACTCATACTTGTGCCAAAACAAGTTCAGTGATGCAAAAAAAAAAAAAAATAAGTAAATCAACCATTCGTCCGTGTATGGAATACTGCTGCCATATATGGTCAGGCGCCCCTGCTCTTCATCTCAGTGTTCTTGACAGGCTCCAAAGAAGAACCTGTTATGTGATAGGTACCGACTTGGCGGCTCGACTCCAGCCACTTTCCCACCGAAAGGATGTAGCTTCCCTTTGTCTGTTCTGTAAGTACTTTCATGGCTTCTGCTCTAACGAACTTAAGTTACTGGTGTCTCTGCAACAGGTATTTACTCGTGCAACCAGATTGGCAACTGAGTCTCACCTATTCACAGTTAGATCAACCAAATGCAGACGACAATTCTACTCCTTCAGTTTCTTTTCTCGCATTTCCCGCCTGTGGAACTAGCTTCCATATTCTTGCTTTCCTGACGACTACAACCTCCAGGAATTTAAATGCAATGTCAATACTCATAGCTTAACCACTTGACTCTAGTTCGTTCTTCACCGCTCTGAATATATCCTTTCCTTTCTCTCCACCTTTGCAACTGTCATCTCGCCTGTATTCCCATCCCTCACTTGCTCCTTTCTAACTCGTTCGTCTTTATCTTCACTCTCTTCTACCTAATCGTTTTACTCTTATGTAGCCCCTTGCACATCAGTGGTGTTACCGCCTTGCTCGGAGTGATACGATAAAAAAAAAGTGTTGATATGAGAATAGAAAATTCTAGTATAAAATCGAAAAGCTTACACATCGACGATAATAAACCCACGTCGTCTGCTTTTATGACTAGGTAGAAACTGTGTCAGGAAGCCAAGTTGTCCTTGGTGGGCAGTTAAAAAAATCTTCAATCTGCTTTTACTTTGTAAATCGCAAGAAATATATCGTCTTGTTATATGGAATCAACCGGACTTACTGAGACTATTTGGTGTCTCATTGAACGAAGGTTTCTGTTATTAAATAAACGTCTTACGACGTAGACTGTTTTTATTTGTGGCATCAGTACAACGACGTTTTTATATTATCAAATGATTTTAGGGAAAAACCTTTTGAAACGGCAACAGATTGTCAAGTTTGGCACGGATAACTTCAACGGCTCACACAAACGCACACATTAGCCTATATTTAAGTAACAACGGTTCTTTTGACAGAGAAGGAAATTTTATTTAGTTTTTCCAACGTCCTTACATTTTTCTGTTTTGTGGGAGTAAAGAGCTACAAAAACTGTCGATATCAACCATTGCCTTAAACGCTTTCGGTCATTTTCTTGGCCATTATTAAGGTGATTTTGTTTTTGTTTTGTTAATTTATTTAATTTTTGTTGACTCTGTGATGTGAATTCTAGCAGAAAAGTTAATTCTGAACGTTCATGTTTTGCACATGGCTGTCTATTTTTAAAATATTTCAATACGTCACTTCTATTGTTAAACAAAATGAACTTGATGGTGTGGGAGAACTGTTAGGTGTATAGGGTCTCTCTTATAAAACGAAATGTTTTATGAATTTTAGATTTACACAGAGCTAATGATTTTGACCAGTATATTTCTTTAATTTTTCTTTTTTTAATAACTACCCGAAAAAGATCTGTTTTATTGATTTTAATTTTCTGTTTACTTTCCTTTGATATTTAATACAAGTACTTTTTTACAACATTAATTAAATTTTGTCCCTTAAGTTTTGTAATTTTTATTGTACTTTTCCAATTTCTGAATAAAGTGGGTGTTGTGGATTCCGGATGAGGAACTACACAAAATAATGAACAACAAAAACAGATATTGAGATAGAAAAGTAGGTTATATTGAACGTAATATACAAACTTGAACGCAGGCTAGTAAATCCAGGAATACTATTAGTAGAAATAAATATATACAAGTTTTGAAGTGAGGTGTTGGAAATAGTATATCCGGGTATATTATTCTAGCTGAGTGGAGCTCAGAGCTAGTCTGGTCTCTGGGTAACTTCGGTATCTCTCGGAACTCTCCGATAACTGTAACGAATCTCTACGATTACTCTCCACTGCCAACTCCAACTCTCTCTATGGCAGAATTTTCTTTCACGATATTCTTAAGGGTAGTTTGTACGTAAATTAACCTAAAAAATATTAGAATTTGAAATTTTTTTGCTGATAATAATTACGCTACCTGATTATCTTTTCATTATGATTTAGATAAGCAAATAACACACAAACTTAATTAGTAAGTAATAAAGTTTGGTGCTTAATCCAAAAACTCAGACAACGCACACTCCCTTAGAAAAATGATATATTTAACATATTTATGGTATTAAATGGCATATCCCCTGAAAGCCCAGGTATTGAAAACTTTTATACAACTTCTCTCTATTTCATGTTTTTGAAATGACATGATTTCTTTGGAAGAATAGTAGAGTGGATTCTTTCAACATAGATTTGAATTCGCGGTAGATTCTCTTCTAGACAGGAAAGCCGAGTTTACTATATTTTTTGACTCCTGACGAAGAGCGACAAAAATGAATTCATGCTTTCCCCAAGGGCATTAGTGTAGAGAGTACATAACGGGCTCAATCAGAATTTGAACTTGGACCGTCAATTTCACTTTCTGCGATGTTAAGCGCTACACCACCCGCATATCTATTATAAAGAAATAGAAATTGACAGCGAAGGAAACATGGTATAGTATCACGAATGCCACTTAATTAATATATATATATATATATATATATATATGTCATCCGCAGACAGATCTGTTTCGCTGTATCACAGCTCATCACTATGGTTAGACTCCGATTACTTTTTAACCCAGGATTGAAACCCGACCGAATTGAAATTAGTCGTCGATTCTACCTCTGAGCTATGGGCGCTCGGTGGAAGGAGGCAGAATTTTTAGGGTGTATATTATCATTATACACGCTCAATATATATATATATATATATAGTCATCCGCAGACAGATCTGTTTCGCTGTATTACAGCTCATCAGTACAGCTTAGACACCGGTCGCTCCCTGACCCAGGATCGAAACCCAACCGAATTGGCGTCAGTCGGCGATTTTACCCCGAGGCCACGAGCTTACAGTAGAAAAAGACAAGCTTTTTAGCGCGTATAAACACGCCCAATAGCTAGAGTGCTCCAATTCATTATCGAATGAGCGGTGCGTATATATATATATGTATGTGTGTGTGTGTGTGTATTGCAACATAACAGCTTACTGCGTGAGTAATAACCCAAAACAGAGATTGGAAATAAATAGTAATATTTATATCACCAAATACAAGACTTTCAAGCTGCATGAAGTAAATAACCACTGATAATAGGGAACTGATAGACA
The DNA here is from genome assembly GCA_037127315.1 of Ascarosepion bandense. Lineage (NCBI taxonomy): Eukaryota > Metazoa > Mollusca > Cephalopoda > Sepiida > Sepiidae > Ascarosepion > Ascarosepion bandense. The sequence continues at coordinate 2,740,702 of JBBBDQ010000851.1, forward strand.
GTAAGGCAACACCACTCTCTCAATATTGTCCAACGGATTATGTAAGGACTGGAATAAATACATTACTGTCCATAGGTATGTACATAATACCCGCAGTTTTAAGATTTACTCTTGACAGAATAAATATTTTTAGCGTTGTGGCGCAGTGGATACCGACTCGGAACGAGAAATCGGAGAGCCGAGTTCGAATTCCAGTTGAATTCCTTGCATTCACTTACGCGCAAATACCCTTAGGAAAGGTATTAATCCCTCTCTTCCTTCCAGTTATGGGTTAAATGATTCTATAGCCTTGGTCGGCAACCAGTCTACCGCAGAAAGCAATGGCAACCTACTGCGGGATAATCTTCTGCCCAGTCAGTCATGTCTCTTTCGAGACATGATCGCCCAAGCGTGTATTACGTATGGCAATTAACTGACTGATCCATCCTTTCCGTAAGCCTTGTTTTTCTCTTAGTACGCTTTTTCCGGACTTCTATTTGAGGAGCTTTCTGAGGGATTTGTTCCTCAAATGTATCAAAAAGAACTTCCATAGGTTCGACCTTGTCTGGAGTAATTATTCTCTTCTATAGTATATCTACTTTTGATTTGATTAAAGTGCCGATTGTGCACTAGTTCTGGTTCTTTGACCAGATATACTATCCTTACCAATTCTTCGGACGATAGATCCAACTCGCCGTTACGTTTATTTGTTTGCTATATCCCGGATGCGCGTTGTGGTGGGGTGGATATCGGCTTGGAACGAGAAATCGGGAAGCCGAGTTCGAATTCCAGTTGAATTCATTGCATTCACTTAATACCCTTGGGAAAGGTATTTATCCGTCTCTTCCTTCTAGTTATGAGTTAAATAACCGGACAGATTGGTTCTATAACCTTGGCTGGCAACCAGTCTATAGCAGAAAGCAATGGCAATCTACTGCGGGATAATTTTCTGCCCAGTCAGTCATGTCCCTTTCGAGACATGATCGCCCAAGCGTGTTTCACGTATGGCACTAAACTGACTGACATCCGTTAAAAAAATTTTTTATCTAATTTTATAAAAATCTTTTTCAGCATTTTGTACTTTATGACCAAGTTTTTTTTTCTTATTGGGTATTAGTTTGTCAAATGCTGATTGTATTTTACGAAGAAACATAATTTTCATTGGTGTCATGGCCGAATGCGCATTTTTATTCGGTTTAAGTCAATACACCTTCAAAATTGCTGTAATACTGCATCTGTCGTTCCACCATTGGAATTTCTAACAACCCTTTTGAAAGTATTCACAAAACTCTCTGGCTTGCCGTTAATTCTGTGGAGGCTTCATGCTACAAGGTTAATTTAAAATAATTTCTCTATTGGATTTCATCTGGCACAAGGCCACTTCCAAACGGAACTTTCTACCCAAATCCTTACAAACCACCATTATTTTTTATAACCGTTGAAAATCAATCATCAAACCAGCAAAGAGTAAGTGAAATGAAATTGACAAAACATTAATTTGCAACGATACTGTGTATTAACAAATATTTAACAAGAATATATAATATGCAAACATGTTGAATAATATGTGTAATTTGGTTGTTTGAAATTGTCTCCCATAAACTGTGTGAGAATTACTGTTATGGATTTTAACGTAAGTTTTAAAGTTCATTGTTATTGAAAGATTTTCTATATGAAAGCTCATGAATAAGGTTCATGGTGTTAGTTGTGTAAAAGAGTGAGTTGGACATTTAGTCTTGTTGAGTTTTGACATGATAGGTGCTTAGGACATGTCAATGCCAACTGTCTGAAAATACGCGGCAAATTTTTTAACCTTCGTAAAAGGATTAACAGCACCGAGAGACAAAGAAGTACGTTCGAAAATTCTCACAATGTCGGATCAGGATGCAGAAGTCATGCTACAGAATGTGACTGAAGAATGCCAGAAATTGTTAAACATTAAGAAAGATAATGTTTGCATCAAAGAAAAAGCGTTGCTCGAATTCAACAGGCCTACCAAAAGCGAAAACCGTACTGCGAAGCATGTGGCAAAAATAATCACGTCACAAGGAAATGTTATTTTAGAAATAAAATATGTTTCGAATGTTCGAAGAAAGAACACAAAGCAGTGATGTGTAGGAAAAAAAGGGATCGAAAGTCCAAAAAGATAAATACGTTAGTAATGAAGAAAGTCACAAACGATTGCGGTACTAGAATATACGTGGACTTAAAAATGAATGTAAGAACGGTAAATTGTTTATTGGATATTGGAAGTGATATCTCTGCATTAGATGAGTATACCTGGGAAAAAATTGTTCGACCAGAGTTAAAGAAAACTACAAAGATTGCAAGAGGTGTTTCAGGAAATAAATTAAAATTCAAAAGAGATTTGTGGCGAAAGTAACATTTGACGGGAAATTACAAAAGTCTAAGATCTACGTGATGTTAGTTAGGAATAAAACTCTATTCGGTATAGGTTTCATCGTTCTATTTAATTTGTGGGAAAAACCCATGAATATGTTCTGCACAAAGATTAAAGCGTCAAATGAAAAAAAGTTGAAGCAGACTGAAAAATTCGTAAAAGAATTAAAAATCGAGTTCACGGATGTATTTTCGGAGGAACTGGGTTAGTGTACTCAAACAGAAGTAAAATTTGAAATCAAGTACAATATTAAACCAGTATTCAAGCCGAAAAGGAAAGTTCCATTCGCATCATTAAAGGTCATAGATAAAGAATTGCAAAGATTAGAGAATAATGGAGTTATTGAAAAAATGGATTATTCAGATTGGACATCGCCTACCGTCTATGTAAAAAAGAAAAATAACAAGATCGGGGTGTGCCCTGACTTTTCAACTGGAGTAAATGAATGTTTAAAATATCATAAATATCCCCTCCCCACACAAGAGGAGATTTTTTCAAAGCTAAACGGAGGAAAGATCTTTTCGAAGCATATTTACAAGTAAAAGTACCGGAAGAATGTTCAAAATATTTGACATTAAATACACAGAAATACACTGAAACGTCTGCCGTTGGGTTTAAAAATTGCACCTAGTGCATTCCAGCAAATAATGGACAGTATGTTATCGGATCTTGACTATGCAATGATGTAACTAGATGACATCTTAATCAAAAGCGAAAACATAGAATATCATAAACCGCACATCCGCGAAGTGTTTGAAACTACGGGTTCAAAGTAGGACCTGAAAAATGCGAGTTTTGTTTGGACAGGATCAAGTTTTTAGGACAAATTATCGATCACAAAGGTAGAAAACCAAATCCAAATAGAACTGAAGCAATTAAGAATATGCCAATTCCAGATAATGTAACTGGGGTTCTGGGGTTCGCAAACTACTACAACATCTACATTCCTAAGATGCACGAACTTAGAGCACCCTTAAATAAATTGCTGGGAAAGAATAAGAAGTGGTGTTGGTCGAAGGAATGTGATGAGGCTTTTGAAAAAAATAAAAAAAGTGCTTGCTGTCGGATTTGGTGTTGATGCATTTCGATCTGAAGGCGGAATTAATATTGGCAACGGACGCAAGCGAATACGGCATTGGAGCTGTATTATTACATAAACTCAAAGAAGGCACAACGAAAACTATCGCTCATGCTTCCAGAGCGTTGCTACCCGCAGAAAAATATTGTATTCAAATAGAAAAAGAAGCACGGGTCATAATTTATGCGGTAAAAAAGTTCCACGGATTTATTTATGGGAGAGAGTTTGTGTTGCAAACCGAACATAAACCGTTATTGTCAATATTTGGGTCCAAAAAAGGTGTTCCAACCCATTTAGCGAACAGGCTTCAAAGATGGTCTGTAATTTTATTGAATTATAACTTCAAAATGAAGTTTATACCATCGAAAGAAATAGCGCATGCGGATTGTCTATCAAGACTGATTCTGAAAAAGCCTCAATTACTAGAAGAAAAGGAACTGAAGGAGGAACTAGTAAACACCGTTAACGTATTACCAGTAACACCGGAAGAAATGGAAAAATGGCGAAAACTGATGAATATATGGCTAAAATGATTAAGAACGTAAATAAAGAAAATAAAGGAGGAAAGATTTTACCATTTTTCATTTGCAACGAAACATTGATGTATGCTCATAGTGTGGTAATACCAAGGGTGTTGAGAAAAAGAATTTTAAAAGAATTCCATTCAGGTCATCCAGGCATCTCACGAATGAAGTCCGTCATGAGGAGTTACGTGTACTGGCCTGGAATGGACAAAGATATCAAAGAATCAGTGAAACAATATAAAGGCTGTCAGCTAGCAGCTAAATCACCGCTACTAAGAACACAGCCGTGGCCTAAAACTGATGTGCCGTGGTCAAGAATTCATGTAGGTTACGCAGGACCGATAAAAGGGGAATACTATCTAATTATGGTAGATAGTTTTCAAAATAGCCTGAGCTATATAAATTCAAGCGACCAAGAGCGACAAACACGATTAAGGCTCTAAATTAAGTTTTTAGCCGGCTGTGAGTAGGGAAAACAATCGTAAGTGATAACGGGACGATGTTCACTGAATCTGAGTTTAAGAATTATTGCGAGGCATTAGCTATAGAACATATTGCGACACCCGCATATAATCCAAGGTCAAATGGGTAGGCGGAGAGATTCGTCGATATATTGAAAAGGGCAATGAGGAAAGCAGATAGAATCGACACGGATGATAAAAACATACAAACCTTTTTGATGGTGAATAGGATTACACCTAATGATAATATCATTGGTAATCTATCTTCTGCAGAAGTAAAGTTCCCGAGGAAGATTAGGTCAATCTTCGATAGACTATTACCTAAGGAAAGGAAAAAGACCTCAAGAAAACAAAACTTCGAGACAAAATTTAACAAAGAAGGCGAAAAAGTCTTCTTCAAAAATTATCGCGCAGGAAAATGTTTGTGGGAAGATGGTATAATAACTCGGAGGATTGGTAAGGTGATCTATTTAATGAAAGGACCAAAATTTGTCTGCAAGAGACACCTAAACTAGCGAAGACCCAGATTCGTGGAAACCGTAAATAAGGAATTTGAAATACCAATGGAGGTTCTCTAAGATACATTCGAAATTAAACCACCCGCAAACATGGACGTACCGATAGAGGTAACTAAGGATTCTCTTGAAATAAAGGACTCTAGGAGAAAGAGCAAGAGAAAAAGAAAAAAAGACTTAACATCTATGCCATGACACCAAAAGAAAGAAATATTGAGCGAAATTTTATGAAGAATTTAGCTTGAGGGGGGGGGGAGGTGTTGTAAAGGGATATCCTATCCTATCCTGTCCCACTTGCCTTCTATCTTTACTGTGAGTGTCAGATTTTTCAAGCCCTCCTTCCTCGTTATGCTATGCATTGTTTTCCTCTGTCCCACTTGCCCTCTATCTTTGCTGTGAGTGTCAGATTTTCCAAGCCCTCCTTCCTCATTGTATGACCTAGAAATCCAACTGTATTTTCCTGGCATTAAGTATTAGTTTTCTCTTTCTTTTCATTTTCTCCAAATCCTCGTTGTTACTCATATTTATTCATGGTATCCTCATCATCTTTCAGTAGAACCACATTTCTGTTACTTCAAGTTTCTTCTTCATCTTTGACGAGATTGTCCATCACTCACTGCCATAGAGGAGGACCAATATCATATTTAGCATTCTTTCCTTTTGTTCTAGCGAAGTTTTCCTATTTCTTAGTAATCTGCTTTGCTTTTGAAAGAGTTCCTTACCTATCCTAATACTTCTTCGGATCTCTGTGTCGTTCTTTTTACCCCCTGTTAAAATATTTGCCAGATATTTAAATTTCCGCACTTGTTTAGTTTTTTACCGCCGAGTTGCAATTTGAACTTTGAGCTCATCCTTTAGATAATAGCATTATATAGAAGATATTGTAGCTTTCTTTCTGAGTTTGTTGTCGACAATGTGTCATTTGCATACCTTATGCTGATAGGATTGAGGCCTCCAATAATAAATCCTGGCCGGATTTCAAGTTCTTTCAAAATTGCTGTAGCTATGCGACTTTGGATTTATGTTCGTCTTTAACTATTCTGCCCCAATAATGAAAGTTTTTATTTTATATTCTTTATACCTAACAAAATCCTTGGCTTTCACCTTTTTTCTAACAGACGGAAATGCCATCCTTTTATTGATACTATAAGGCAACGCCTATTGAAACATGCAAAACTATTTGGGCCAACAACGGAGATTAGCCTCGATGTGGAATGCAGTCAATAACGGTAGATGCTTACTGCTGTGTTTTCTCTGCTGATGTTTATCTCATAGGTATAGATAACGAATATGGAGTCCCGCGACCTTTGAGCTGTCTGAAAAGTTTTTTTTTTTTTGAGAAATCTGTTCGTTTCTTTGCATAAGTTCTTTTGCATTTGTGACATTCTAGATTACGTCCATTGCTTCAGCGTATGTAAAAAAAAAGTCTTTTCTCTTTCTCTCCTTTTATTTCGTTGAAGCAGAACTTGTCGTCCATGTTGAAGGAAGTTCAGGTCTTTGCTTGCACTGAATGATAGGAGGAAAATGTCTTTTGGTTATTTTGAACCCAATGCGTCGTCCTCCTCTGCGCCACTATTGCCCATAATATCATTTTATCATCCGTAAGTTTTTCACTTTTAAACAAAAATCGTGTAGTATATACTTTATGCATTTTTCTCAGCTCGCCAGAACGAAAAAATACACGACCATTCTACGTCAACTTCAGGGTGTAACTTTGTACTAAATAAAAGGTCAATATCAATATTATTCAGTATTGTACAAAGTTTGATAACATTTACTCGTATCAGATAAAGTATTTAATAAAAGGTCAATATTAGTACTGGTAAGCATTACAAGTAGATTAGTATAATGACTGACAAGTAAATAAATAGGATTTACTGATAGTGAATAATAGTTAATATAATTATTGGTTGGAATTCAATAAAAAGCCGACATCCTTCTTAACTTGCATTAAATAAACGTTGAAATCATGACTTCTTCTGTGCGCTGCTTCCTTCAGGACGTAGGCGATCATGGCCTTCCACATCTTCCTATCCCTTGAAGCTCTTAACACACTTTCTCTTATTACTTCTTCCAAAGCTTGCTCTGCCAACTATTTGCTCAAGCTCATCAAGTATGTCACGCGCTATTTACCCCTGTCTCACTTTCACTCTATCCGTTTTGTATCAAATTCTCTAAGCCCTCATCATTAACTAGTATTAAATTAAGCTCGATATCATCAGTGGCAAATATCTTCCCCGATTTCTCGGTAGGTCTCGTCATATTTGGTGTCACTATTTTGTTGTTGTGTATATCGGTCGGGTTTCGAATCCGGCCAGAAGCAAGTGGATGTGTCTATCCACACTGATGGGCTGTGATACAGCGAAACAGGCTTGTATGTGGATAAGTAATATATTATGCTTTCATTACTACTGAACTCTCAACTCTCTAGAGAAGAAAATTCTAAAAACAGTTTTCACTTCTGCGATATATGCAGAAAATGTAAGTGTAAAAAATATAAGTGTAAATACTGCTTATATACAACGCGTTAAAATTTCCCTTCTTTGATTCCATGCGCTTAGTGGGGTAGCGACTCCGACTGACACCAAATCGGTCGAGATTCGATCCCGGCCAAAAGCAAGTGGATTTGTCTAGCCACACTGATGAGCTGTGAAACAGCGAAACAGGCTTGTATGTGGATGACTAATATATATATATATATATATATATATATATATATATATATATATATATATATATATATGGTAAATACCTAACCAACTTTCCCTGAAGATCTAATTTGGTGAAACCTTGGTAGGTTCGTTGGCTCTCTAGGATAGTTATTTACTTTGCTCTACTTGCGTATTGAGCGGTTTTTGTTTTAGGTTACACGTCTCGGTTTTTTTTCTATGGGCTACATACTTTGACTGATGTTCAAGTACTTAGCGAGTTCTTTTTTATTAACATTTTTTCCTTCCGCGTATGTACTTGGAGGGTTTTTCGAAACGAGTATAAAGACAAGTTATATATAGGATGTGCGTGGTGGTGCAATGGAAAACGGAGAACCGAGTTCGAATTTCAGTCTTTATATTCACTTACGCGCAAATACCCTTAAGAAAGGTATCAATCCATTTCTTCTCCCCACGGCCGTGACTGAAATAGCAGGACAGATTAGAATCTTTAGCTTTGGTTGACAACCAATCTACCGTACAAAGAAATGACGATCTACTGCGGGAAAATCTTTTGCCTAGTCAGTCATGGGTCGAAAGAGACTTGATCGTCTAAGCGTGTATCACGTATGGTGCTTAACTAAGATTAAGTGTGTGTATGTGTTCATGATTAGTATTCACTCAGTTAAGGGTCATACGTGATACACGCTTGGGCGATCATGTCTCGAAAGTGATATGACTAACAGGGCAGAAGAATACCCAGCAGTAGGTTGTCATTACTTTTTACATTAGATTGGTTGCCAGCTAAGGTTATAGAAACCAATATGTCCTGTTATTTAACCCATAACTGGAGGGAAGATATGGATTTATACATTTTCCAAAGATTAATAAGAATATTTGAACAATTGTTATCCATTAATTTCTTATTAGAATTTCTTTAATCTTAATTTCAGCTGAGTTTCAATCTGTTAGTTGCATAACACGTAATGCTATTTTGAATTGTATGATTTCATGGAGCATTAGCAACCATAGATAATAAGGACTCTTTTTTTTTTATTCATATTAATTTCAGTTGAATTTAGGATATATTAATTTTACTCGGTTATTTAATCCTGAGCATTGCACAGAACCCCACTGAAAATAGAACATGCTACTTACGTAATAACGGTCAGCTTAGCGCATTTCATGAAAGTCCCCAAATGATTAGGATCGTAAATGTACTGCTGACAGAGCACTAGCATGGCGCCATTTGTAAGGTTTTCTTCTAGATTGACTGTTACTTCAAAGGAAGAGTTTTCAGTCTACCCTGGATGTTTTCTGTTCTGTTCAAAATAACTCCATAGCTGGAGGAAGATGAATGCATGACTTTTCCAAAGGGAAATGAACACAGGAGAAGGGATTGAAATCGGTACACCGAGTTTTCATTATTATATTTTCGAAACTGAAACAAAATGAAAATTTTTTTTTCAGATATCCACTAAAAAGAACAATACGCACTGTATTAAGAAACGTGTGTAAAGAACTGAAAATAAAAACCGATTAAAAAAAAGACTTAATCAAATTGTAACCAAAACTATCATTGATCTATCTAAATCTAAACTTATTTATAAATGGAATTTTGTCTGTCTGTGTCTGTCCGTTACCTATAGACTTCAAAACGGCTGAACCGATTTTCTTGAAAATTTACACAGTTGTACTATAAGCGCCTGCGAGTGTTCTTAGCTAAGTTTTGTGTCGAGGTACCCCCGATAAATATCCAAAAAGTCGGGTTATAGAAGGAGTGGTCTGATTTTAATCAAATTTAATACATTCATAGAGAAAGACATAAGAAACGATATTCACAAGTCTCAAGGTCTTATACTTTGTATGCAATTTTCAAAATGATTCAAAATAAATTAAATGAAGTAAATATATATATATATATATATATATATTAGTTTACGCATTTGCTTGCATTTGTAGCAGCGAATTTAAAGGTGAAACAAGCTGCCCCTAAAATGAAGGCTGGAGGAACATTAGAAAACCGTACTGAGAGTTGAGGCAATGGAATCGGGAATGGCTGACCCTGTGTAAATTGAAAATTTCAGTAAATCGTAATAGAATTGACTATATACAAACTGAAACGGAGCACGGTCGTTATGTAAAGATTGCTTGGATAAATTTCAGTAAATCGTAATGAAATTGACGATTTACAAATTGAAACGGAGCACGGTCGTTATGTGAAGATTGCTAGTATAAATTTCAGCAAATCTTCAATGATCGAAACTACTTTCAAGCCAGTGCAAGTTGAAATTCTTTCCATTCCTTAGTGCAATTCTTTTAAATCGAAAATCATTGAATGCCAACTGTCACGCGTAGATCGCGCTTCTAAATCCCCTCGGTCTAAATTACTATTCTCTGCCAACAACTCTCTCTTCTGGTGGCACCCTTGTCATACATTAGGGGCAAAAGCCACCAGCACCGGAAAAGAGGTATAATTTCTCGCTGCGCTCAAAACTACTTGCATAATAATCCTCTCAGAAATGATATTTTGCTATCCATATTTTCTCTCTAAAAGCGATAAATTGGTTTTCCCCCACTATTGCCCTCTGGTGGCTCTAAATCGTAAATTTGCGAATCTAAGGGGCATAATTATCGTTCTTTTCTATTTCTTTCCCCCCTTACTCCATTTTTATCTTTATTTTTTGCAACCATTTAACAATTTTCAGCGGAAAATTCGATTATTTTAACTAATGCTAGTCTTTCAGCCATTGTATAGCTGAAATCGAGGAGGCAAAATAATTTATAAGGATGTCTTGAACGGATTGGAACATTAGAATATAACTTATCTCTAATTACGGATCATTGAAAATTTATCCCTGTAAGGTATTTAACAGATTAAAATTAAGGCTTCGTAGTAGGCAAATTTCAAAGGTTCTGCACGACTGTGTTAAATTACATCCTGAATACATATCGGAATGGTTATCGGCGCAGAAAGTAAAACCGACAAGCCGAGTTCAATTCCGATCTCGTCCGTTGTGTTTACTTTCAGATACACTTTAAAAAGGTTTAAATCAATCCAGTTCCGAATTAAACAGTAGAGAAGACGTGTTTCTCTAGCCTTGGGTGGCAACCAATTTGCGAGAAAGACAAATCCGATTTCGAAATCATGGATAAAATTACGATAAACAGTTCTACTATATTTGCAAAAAAAAAAAAATCATGGTAATTAAGAGTTAAAGGAATAGAACAAGAATTTGCATGTTACACCGTTAAGTGCCCATACTTCCGTCGCCGAAACCATATCGGTCACGGAATTTCAATGAGCACATTGTGTTGTCATTCTAACACATTCTTCCTATATGATCATCTCGTAAAGTCAGATATGCGAGTAAGTGACCGGCTGTTGGCGCGGAAATTGGATTCTGTGAGCCGAATTCAAGTTCCGTCCTAGGACTGCACGCTTGAGAAGTGAATTTGTTGCCTCTGTCCGTATATGTGGGTTAAATAGCAAGTAAACGAAGATGTATATATTTGAGTTGTATCTAGTCTAGAAAAAAGAAAAATCTACATTCAAAACTGTCAAGAATGCAACAAGATATCACTCATATATATATATATATATATATATATGTGTGTGTGTGTGTGTACATCGGGGTCAAAAGCCAGCAGCGACAGTGTTTTTTTTATTCTTAAACGCAAACCTCAGGGCATGACGATTAAGTTTAAGCATGAAACAGACAGTTGTTTCTAGGTGTTGTCCTCAGTGTTCCTTTTCATATTTATATACACTATTCCTGATAAGCACTTTAACCCATAAATATAGCACTATATATAGATATATAGAATAAAAAAGTGTGAGAGGCCGTGAACGTTTTGTTTAAAATGTATATTCATTGTTGTTGTTATTATGCGTGTTATGGTACTTTAAATGTCCATAATGGTATTTGTGACGCTACACGTGTTTCGAGTCTAAAGTTAACTCTCCTCAGACTTATGGCTTTACGTATCGAGTTCCTTTTGTTTCTGTTTATTTATTTATCTGTTTATCTATTTATACACGTGCTAATGTCAAAAACCACAGACAATTTAACCCGCCAACATTTGATTTATGTTATCTTTTTTTTTATTTTATTGATTTTTTTATTTTTCTACTTATTTATAAACAACAACTTGGCCCTCAGAAACAAAAGATGAAGGAAAAACTTGAAGCAATTGAAATATGGTTCTACAGAAAAACGCTGTGAATATCATGGATCGAGCATGTGAGCAATGATGAGGTTTTAAAAAGGATGGAAACGAAAAAGAAATTAACACCGAGCTACAGGAAGAGACAGCTAAAGTTCCTGGGATATGCAATGAGGAAGTGGGGCTTGGAGAACCTGATATTAACAGGCCAGATAGAGGGAAGGAGAGACAGGGGAAAGCAGCGGATGTGATGTTTGAAGCGCCTGTTCAGATGGAAGCCAGAACGGGGATTATGTGGCGTAACAGGAGAAAACGTGCTAAAAGCAACCAGGGATAGGGAGATGTGGAAAGCCATGATCGCCTACGTGCTGAAAGAACAAGGCACATAAAAGAAGAAGACATATAGATCTAAATTAACACTTATTTTCAGAAATTACCTATACCAAGAGGATCATTGGGATTCTATAACTCGTCAAATCAGCAGAATTTTTTATACTATCCCGGGAAGATATTTAAATCCGGGAAGATATTTAAAATATACTCAGTTTCTGTTATACGTTAATCTTATTACCCGCATTCGACACCATAGGCCGACCATCAAATATCATTTTCTGACGTAACATCCCTTATGCTTATCGACGAATCACAATCTTTCTTAAGACACTGAATCCATTTTTGGCACTGAAAATTGCCCAGAACATATCTAAATGAGTTAACTGTAAAATATAATCGAGAAAGTTTTTCTTAATTGTGCTGAAAGTCATTCGGGGCTTTCAATAAAAGTTATTTTATTTCCCCCTGAGTAAATTTCGGCCTTTCCGTAGGCTGAAGGGAAAGGATAAAGGTATTAAAATAATTTACTGAAAACTGATCCCAACCACCCCCATGAAAAGCTCCTTGACCAAAGAGTGGAGGGGATCAACTAAAGCTAAAAGAAAGAGAAAGAAAAAAAATTTTTCGACTACAGCAAATTGTTTTGATAACAGGATTTTTTGACCAAGGGCTACTAGGGTAGGTTGAAATCTGAAAATCTTACGTTGACCACCAAGATTTTCGGGTAAATCGAAGCTGAGCTTTGGCTATAAAAGTCTCTGCAGTATGACCATCAAGAGCAGAGGGAGACGGGACGTCGAAAGTGGGAGAGGCGACGCCTTTTAAAACATCTGAAAAACTGACCGAGGTTAGACTGAAAGAAGCGGCCGCGAAAACTTACCTCTCGGTTAAGTTTGACAACCAAACTGTCGTTTTCACATCGATTAATGTAAAAAAGATGTTTGTTTCCACGACTGAGAACAAATACTGTTCTCAAGACAACACTACGCTGAAGACTCTGAAGGTAAGAACGAATTTTGTAACTAATTTCGACAACTCACATCAAATCACAAGAACTATTAAGAATATGGAATGTGCGATGTGGTGCAGTCGATATCGACTCAGAAAGACAAATCGGGGACTCGAGTTTGAATTCCAGCTGAATTCCTTGCATTCACTTACGCACAAATACCTTGGGAAAGGTATTACAGTGGGTTATCCATTCTTTTCCAGTTTATAGTGGGGAATCCGTTCTGGTAAAGGGTAGTATTATGTGGTTGCAGATTAACGGAATTTGGCCTCGTTGTAGATAGCCCACTATAAGTCATAAAATGATTATAGATCAAGAAAAGCAAATTGAGTTGAAAAATAGCATTTTATATATATACATATCAATTAAGGTTTTTAAAATTCAAGCAATACTTGAAGATCCAAAGAACGTTAAAATGTTCATGGCAATAAAATGCTGAACGAGAATTAACACTTAGGAATGTGGGAACGCTATAAGTAAGGAATGTCTTTGATGTATTCGCTTCTTAGGTCAGTAAGTAGTTTTGAGACAGGGACGAAGGAAAAGAGATGTGAAGGCGACGAGCATAGTAAGCCACTTGAATTGGTCAAGGGAGATACTAATTACTCTCGTCTGTCGCGAGTCAGTCTGTCTGTCTGTCTGTCTGCCTCGGTCTGTGTCGGCTTTTTATATCTTCTTTTTGGATCGCAGCAGATCATTTGGGAATTCATATCCGTATTTGATTCTGGGCTTCCCATTAGCCGATAAATTAAAATTCGCGTAGGCTCGCGAACTGGAAATTTAATATTTAATTAATTTTTAGTTTTCAACCGAAACATCTGCGCGAACCTGGATGCGCACCGACGACTTTTGTTCATTTGCTTTTTGGTTGTGAGGGTGCGAACATCCGGTCCATCGCTTTTGCTCGTTCGGTATCACCACAGTATAAATTCGTCTCTTCCCTCTAGTTATAGGTTAAATTTACAAGACAGAATGTTTTCTATAGCGTTGACTGGCAACCAGTGTAACGCAGAAAGCAATGGCAACCTACTGCGGGATTATCTAGTTAGTCATGTTTCGAAAGAGACATAATCAACCAAAGCGTGTATCACTTATGGCACTTGACTGATTAAGAATATTCCGATTTTCTACTTTCAAGTTTTGGAGCAAAAAAGAAAAGCACTTCTATTTTTTATTTCACTTCAAGGTATAAACCTTTAACTGGGTTCGACCTCACTGAAATCTTTTTAATGTATCTTCTTCCTTATAAATGGCATTATTATGTCTACGCTGGGAATTTTGCTTATGATATTTGTAGTTATTTGATTGATTTTGATAGTAAACTAAATCATTTTCCCACAACCAGTATTGCGTCTTATTTTCGAAAAATAAATAACTTTGTTGAAGAATTTGTTCTCCCTTTTCAAGGTGCACAAACCACCAAATTTGTGCATCCTTAATATTTAGCAAAAGAAAAGATTGTTAATAAAATGGGTTTGGTTCTAGATCTCACTGTGTATCTCGTCAATATTTACGGTAGACATTGTCGTTTGATTTCTGTTCGCCCCAAACTCTTTTAACCGATAACCACAAAATATACATAAAAGTTTATTTTTTTCTAATTTTTCATTCTCCCAAAAGGCTGCAGCTGTCTGTTTGGCTCTGTTCTGCGAGGCGTCCTTACATAGTATTTGTAAATCCCAGAAACTTTGAAAGACTTAGCGGCAAGACGTCATTAGCTAAATCTCAGGGTAGAGCTTTTAGAAAATCCCTGGTATTATTTTGCGATTATTTTGGCAAAAGCGTATACAGATCTCATTGTTAAATAAATATCAAGTGTTCCTCAGTCCACTGAGGACATTCGCATACATTTAGCAAAAGGCTCTTCAGTCAGTTAAGTGCCGTACTTGATACACGCTTTGGGCGATCATGTCTCTTTCAGTTCATGTCTGATTCTTCTTCTATGTGCCCTGCCCTTTCAGGACGTAGGCGATCATGGCTTGTCACTCTCTTCAGCTACCTTCTGTAGGAGGTCTTGTAGTTTCCTTTCTGTGTCTGCTATCAGCCCTGTATCATCTGCGTACCTTATATTGTTTAAAATGTGGCCTCCGATGACGAATCTTGGCATAACATCTAGGGTTCTCAGTATAATGTCCCTGTACAAGTTGAATAGATCCGGTGAAAAAACACATCCTCGTTTTACGCGTTTTTCAATATTTGTATAACTGCTGAATTCGTTACCTGTCCGTATGCAGGCAGTTTTTTCCGTAGTAAGTTGCTGTTTTTTTTTTCAGCGGTATATTGCCAACCAAGGCTATAGAACCCAGTAAACCACGTCTGGCAAGAGAAAAGTTGGATTTATAAGATAACACGATTGGAATTCAAGGTCGGCTCACAGGTCATGAAAAAAGAGGTTTATTTTTTTTTAAATGGCAGAAATAATCTTCAGTACCTAAATGATGAATTTACGAGGTAGATTCACTGTTAGTAACGACGACAGCTTCAGTGCGAGTTCTGAAACTATAACCTACCCGAATCAGGTGGTCTTTACCTATTTGGCTTAATGATCTTGTTAAGCCAGATTTCAAAGAAAGTATTATAGGGAGGTTGATTGACTCCGTACGTGGTAGTCAAATTGATTCATGTCTGGAGAGCTGAAAGGCCATATGTTTAAGGTGACGGGATCTTGAAGATTATAAATTATCGTTTCTTGGGTTGTATTGGCCTTATATGAAAGTGTAATGACATTTTCGTCGCTGTACAGTCGTCCGTTGCTCTCTTTATCCAATGCCTCACAGTTCTCGCCAACATCTTAATATAGTCAGCGATATTGACACTTAAATCTTTGAAGGAAAGAAGACATGACGTCTCCCTCGTTGTTCACGATTCACATAACTATCATAATTGATGGATATTTTATGTGTATAACTGATAAAATGCAGTTAGTGCTTTTGCATAACCGTATGTCATTCCTTAAGTTGAAATTTTGATCCTAATCTAAGTATTTAAGACCCTTGATATTTCAACACGCCCTACATGGTTATCGAGAAATTGGAGAGCCGAGTTCGAATTCCAGTGGAATGCCTTGCGTTCACTTACGCGCAAATACCCTTGGGAAATGTATTAATCCATCACTTCCCTCCAGTTATGGATTAAATAACAAGACAGATTGGGTTCTATAGCCTTGTCTGGCAACCAGTCTACGGCAGAAAGCAATGGAAACCTACTGCGGGATAATCTTCTGCCCAGTCAGTCTTGTCTCTATGAAGACATGATCGCCCAAGCGTGTATCACGTATGGTACTTAACTGACTGAGATATGAATTGTCCTCTTTGCAATACATATGACCTGTAACTAAGGTCGTTACGCATTGAAGTCTTCAGCTACTTTGCATTGGCGTTGATTGAATTTCTTGGATAATTTTCTGTACCATTCGTACACACTTCGTTGTTTTTACGGTATTAATACGCTTAGTAGGAGTCATACGTTTAGCTACTGCTGTATCTCTGTCAGCAACTTCCACAAACGACTTTCACGAATCGCGCACTCACTAAATCACTCCCCGCTTCCTTTAATGTAACGACTAAAGAGTCTTTTTTATTTACTGAGTTAGCCTGATGCCTAGAATCATAGATCTGGAAAAAAAATTATCCCAATGATTCAAAAATGTGTTCGAGATTTTAAAAGACTAATATTGTAATTTAAATATAATGAACCCATTCAGTAACTTTCAAGCGAGACAATTCTGATAGAATTCACAGCATCTGTGAATTAATGTTCTTGGAATTGCAGTCGTTAAACAGATTCACAGAATATCAACAATTGTAAAACTCTCCGCATTTCTCATAAAACCCAAGTTATTAATCATTAATTTGTTCTTTTGAACATCAATAACTGAAAAGGCTTTATTAGAGTCATTAGAAAACCATTGCAGTTAATATTTTTAGTTAAATAAAATAACAAGATGGTTGTTTAGCGGAAATAGACGATAAGAATAATTCTCTGTGATTGATTTAAGCGATGTTTCATTGTTAAACCATCATTATCAAATCTTACTGATTGGGCGATGAAGGCTTCACTCGAAGATGTCGTTCTAACACACATTCGTAAAGATAGAGAATGCACATTTAGATCGAGCCGGTGGCTTATTATCCTCAAGACGCGCTGCTTAATTTATGGCCAAATAATAAGGATGTTGGAATGGAGAGGAAAAAAACAATAGAAAAAGAAATACTAGTCAAACTGCGTAATGACAAACAGAAATCTCTTAAAATTAAAAAGCGAAATTTTAACTTGGAATCAAAATAATCGATATTGTCAGGAGATGATATATCTAGTTAAGACCACCTTCCCAGTTCATTTAAATAGCATGTATAAAGATTGAAAAAACAAAACAAAACTAAAAAAGAAACTACAAACATTTCATAGAGGATCTTCACTTGTAATTGGCTAGAGAATTAGATCTATTAATACTATTTTCATTGTTTGGACTGTTGTCCTAATCTCTATTATTATTTTCACGCCTGATATTGAACTTAAAACTCATTGGGGGAAGTCAATAGATTACCTTAACCACAGTAGAAGTGAACAAAATCTTCGAGAATTCAGTTTCTAAAAGCAAAATCAAACTGGAATATCTGGAATAGGTATGACATGAAGAACTAGAACAATCTACCTTTGTTGACTAAATAAGACGTTCAGTTCTAAGTTCTAAAGTATATCATCTCGAGATACGTCATGAATATCACCACAGAGATGAAGAAAACAGTTTAAATCGTTACAATACTTCATCTCAAAAATATAGCGTAAATCGTTACAATACTTCATCTCAAAAATATAGACAGATGAAGAATTGGATCTTACTGATCTTTGGCTTTGGAGGTGACACAAAAGCACAACACACACACACACACAAGTTAAACATAATATTAAGAAGCATGAGAAATTTTCTCCAGAAACTAGGAGAAGAGTACTGAACAGTAATGTCATATTAATCCTACTCTATACCAAAAAATGCTATCTTCTTCTATGTGCTCTGTCCATTCAGAACGTAGGCGATCATGGCTTTTTACGTCTCCCTATCCCTGGTGGCTCTTAGCACGCCCTCTCCAGTCACATCATGCAACCCTCGTTCCATCATCCACCTGATTCCACTCTCTTCAGCTACCTTCTGTAGGAGGGCTTGTAGTTTCCTTTCTGTGTCTGCTATCAGCACTGTATCATCTGCGGACCTTAGGTTGTTTTTGTTGTTCTAAGGTTATAAATGTATGAATGTTGAATTTAAAATTGATTTTTGTAACGTGAAATAATTAACAGCGTTATAATTCTTCTTTGTCCCCTCCTCTTTAGGATTGCAAAATATGCATTGGCCAGAAAAATGCTATCCATTATCCAAATAAGTGAAGAGAGGACTTAAGAGATCAGCTCGACAGTTACAATATATTGCTGAAAGTTTTGTAGATGATTTTACAACAGGTAGAGTGACAAGAAATGACTACAAATAAATTGCATAAAAACCGAATGCACGGTCATCAGTAAAAAGAGCAGCCCAACATGCCAACTACAGATAGGAGATGCTAAAATCAAGCAGGTACAAAAATGTAAAGACCTGGGAAGTGATATAACCGAAGACAGAAAGTGTGACACTAAGATCCGAAGGCGAATTGGCATGGCGTAGGAAGCATTCCAGAAGTTGAGTAAAATATAAAGAAACAGGGCGATTTAGCTAGAAACAAAGAATAGAGTACTGGATTGCTATGTGATGTCAGTTCTTCAGTCTCGCAGTAAATGCTGGACAATATCATCAAAGATGAAGGAAATACGTCAAGCAACTGAAATGTGGTTCTACAGAAGGATGCTGCGAATATCATGGATCGAGCATGTGAGCAATGATGAGTTTTTGGAAATGATGAAAACGAAAAGGAAATCAATACTGAGCATCAGGAAGAGACAGCTGAAGTTCCTGGAAAGATGTAATGAGGAAGGAGGGCTTGGAGAACCTGATACTAATAGGCCAGATAGAGGGGAAAAGAGATAGGGGAAAACAGTAGATAACATATTTGAAGGACCTAATCAGGTGGATGATGGAACGAGAGTTGCATGGTGTAACATTAGAAGGCGTGCTAAGAGCCACCAGGCATAGGGGGACGTAGAAGGACATGATCGCCTACCTCCTGAAAGGACAAGGCACATACAAGAAGAAGAAGATAAGTGAACACTGAGGTTAATATCAAGTACTAGCAATCTGTTTTCTACTTGAACGCTATCTTCTGAGCATTAAAATATCTTTAGTGCTTGTCTATATTTCTGAGATGAGATAGTATTTACATTATTCGGACTATTGTCCTCATCTTTGTTAACATTTGTACGACGTTTCGGCCGATGTACGCTCTTGTTTTCTTGAGGTGCATTTCGAACTGAACACTTTATTGCAATCACTGGGGTATATGAACTTCATTCTTTGCGTAGTAGTGCCTCTTCTGCTAGTCATGAGTTATCTCCCTCTAACTCTGTAAGTTACTTGTTCACTACTGCTGTAGCCTGATATTGAACTCACAACACTTGAGATCAAGTTGTATGCTCCGGCTTTATTAAGGAATTTCGAACCGAACTGTTTATTACAATAACTTGGGTATATCATCTTTATTCCTTGAGTAAAGCCCTGATTGGAAGTCATGAGTTATCTCCCTCTTACTCTGGAAGTTACTGTTATTGAACTCACAACTCTAAGAATCAAGTCAGTAACTAACCAACGTCTATATCCACTGGGCCATGTGTCCTTAAGGACAAGAACAACTGAATTTTATAAAGCTAATGTTCAGTAATCCTTTTTTTTTTTACCAGAGTTCATATTGCAATTTTTTAATAATGGTTTTTTCTCGTATTTTTCACCAAAGATCTTATTATAAGATCTTATCCAAAAAGACTAATTAAGTCTACATTATCTCTTTCTCGTCATCCGTAGATGTTACTTCAGAATATTCCTTGTGTTTACTAAATACTTTAACGAACATTAAGGGGTCTAACCCCGACCCAGTATACATATATCAATGAATGATTGGACCATCTTTTCAGAAGAACTTCATGTTTTCAAGCATTACTGCCCGACAATGTGCACGTATATGCCTCTTCAAGCCAGCCTCAGTCCTGCATAATCTTTTGCAAATGTAACCCTTGAGCTTTCGTCGTTACTGGCGGAAATATGTTAATATTCTACAATCTTTGGTCAAACCACAAGCTGACATACATAAGACACATGTTTGGCATATATAGTGTTACTACTCGAAAGCCGCAAAATTTGCTCTTGAGAGAACAACATTTCCCGTTCGACATATTGTGGTTGCCTCTTAATTTCGGGGCGAGTATTTCAATGCACCACCTTTGTTGAAAATCGCTACACCCATTCCAGGTGAGATTCTTACAAGGTGCATGGTTCTTGGTTAAATTTTCCAAGTGTCTACATAATTCATTACACTACACTAAGCTACATTACATTAGAAATACAACTCTTTCACGTCACTGAATGTTATCTTGAGTGTTAGTTCAGTACATCCTTACACTTGTACAAAAAAATTGGAGAAAATAACTGAAAACTGAGATATCCGGAGGTAGAACAATATACCCCTGTGAAGAGAATAAAGGATTCGGTTCAAAATTCTTAATCACCTGAAAAACACCAGAGCGTACAACGGTGGAAACGTTGTGTTTACAGTAATAAAGAGGAGGACAATAGTCCGAACAATGTAATTATATTACATTATATCTGAGTGACTTATCCGTGAAGCAAACGCATTGAAAACATTTTAATTCAATCCATTGCCTAAATATTTACCCCGTTTTAATCTTCCTGAAACTTCCAACACCCTTACACAAGTTTATACTATTTTAAAATTTATAAAATGACATACAATCTGTTGTTAACTAGGGCAAGAAATGGATTGTTAATTTTAACACATCCAAAACAAAACTCTCTTTTAATTGGCTGAGAGTAACTTAGTTCTTTCCATACGCATGGTGATGCTAACCTTGAAGAGAGTGTCACGTTGCACCTTTTCTTCCGCTGATATGAAGTCGAAAGATTATTTCTAATATACTGCTAGCTCTTATGCGATGAACATTAGTTCATTTCATGGTGCCATATAATTTTCTTGACGGAATATGTAAGTCTATGTTTTCATCCATGCATTGAATGTTGCTGACACATCTGGGCGAGTGTTTTTGCAACACATTTAGATATTCTTGATAAAATATAAAAAAGAATCTGCAATGTTATTGGGTCTGAAATCTCGACTTCAGTTACTTTCTCAACGCCGTAACATGTAAACATTTTCATTATAGTAGTTGATGGGAATTCATCTTGGGTACCTAGATTTTGATTTAAGTGCCGTATGTGATGTCGGTCCTTCAATATGAGAGCGAATGCTGGACAATCTCATCAAAGATGAAGGAAAGAATTGAAGAATCAGAAATGTGGTTTTACATAAGGATTTATAGAGAATGAAAACGAAAATGTAACTGGTAATTAACATTAGGAAAAGGCAGCTCAAGTTTCTTGGACATGTAGTGGGGAAGGATAGATTGGAAAATCTGGTGTTCACCGGAGGAACAGAGAGGAAAATAGACAAGGGAAAGCAACACATGACATATTTGATGGACTTGAGCAGATTGATGGAAGAGAGGGGTTCAAGGTGGTATAACATGAGAAGGATTGTTAAAAGCTACAAGGGATAGGTATATGGGGAGGGCTATGATCACCTACGTCTTGAACGGAAATGGCACAGAAGAAGAAGACTACGTTGGCGATAAAGTCTCATTATTTTACAGTTGAAATATATAGATATTAGAAGTATAGCCCGGCGTTGCTCGGGTGTAATGAAAGCTTTAAGACTAATCTATAGTCCTTGAACTCAGACTCAGCCTAAAGAATATTTGTGTGAAGTTTGGTGAGACTCGGATAAAAATTGTGCATTTGTATAAAGAACATGCAGACAGATAAACAGACAGACACACACACACACCTTGCCTTTTATATATATATTATCGATTTTTTGTACTATTGTAAGAACTGCAAGCTTGAAACTTCTGAATATCGTTTCTTATGTCTTTCTCTATGAATGTATCAAATTTAATTAAAATCGGACCACTCCTTTTATAACCCGATTTTTTCGATTATCGATTTTCGATATTTATCGGGGCTACCTCAACATAAAATCTAACTAAGAACACTTGCAGACGCTTATAGTACAACTGTGTAAATTTTCAAGAAAATCGGTTCAGCCGTTTCGGAGTCTATAGGTAACGGACACACACACACAAAGTTCCGTTTATAAATAAGTTTAGATAACCATAAGTTCTATGCTCACACTTTACTCTCTTGCCCATAGAATACTTTTACGGATCATTGTTTTCCAGCCAATTTTTAAATATTTAAATGCAATGCCAATCGTTATCTTCTTCCTCCTCAATTTCTATTCTTTCATTGTTATTTCTCCTTAATAATGCTTTCTAAAATTCTGTCACACTCTTCAACACGTTGCGGCTTTATTCTCTTGCTCTGGTGAAATGATTAAAGGATATCTCATTCAGTTCTCGTTTGACAATCAGTCAGTTAAGTGCCATACGTAATACACGCTTTGGGCGATCATGTCTCGAAAGAGACATGACTGACGTGGCAGAAGGTTATCCCGCAGTAGGTTGCCACTGTTTTCTATGGTAGACTGGTTGCCAGCTAAGGCTATAGAACCTAATCTGTTCTGTTATTTGACTCATAGCTAGACGGAAAAGAGATGTATTATATTATTAAGTAGTAATTAGTGAAGGATCAGTTTATTACTTCATAAGAATATAAAACTGATTCCCCACTTAAGAAGCCTTAACCATGTTTTCAACTGTTATATTCAGTCAGTCAGTTAAGTGCCATACGTGATACACGCTTTGGGAGATCATGTCTAGAAAGAGACATGACTGACTGGATAGACTGGTTACCAACTAAGGCTAGAGAACCCAAACTGTCCTGTTATTTAACCCGTAACTGGAGGGAAGAGACGGATTAATACTTTTCCCAAGAGTATTTGTGCTTAAGTGAATGCAAAGAACTTAACTTGAATTCGAACACGACTCCCCCATTTCTCGTTTCAAGCCAATATTCACTGCACTACAACGCACATTCTCGTCTGACTTTAAGTATTGTAGAAATAACTTAAAAAATGGCGCAACACGCTAACGTAACTGGTGAAAACATTGCAAGTCATATTGGCTTCGTATCTAAAACTACAACTTGTACTGCGTAGCAAAGTTAATGATATACTAGCAAATAATGTGACATGCACCTGCCTTTATTGGTTAAGAAAATATGTAGGACACCATTTTATTGTTAAGAAAATATGTAGGACACCATTTTATTGTTAAGAAAATATGTAGGACACCATTTTATTGTTAAGAAAATATGTAGGACACCATTTTATTGTTAAGAAAATATGTAGGACACCATTTTATTGTTAAGAAAATATGTAGGACACCATTTTATTGTTAAGAAAATATGTAGGACACCATTTTATTGTTAAGAAAATATGTAGGACACCATTTTATTGTTAAGAAAATATGTAGGACACCATTTTATTGTTAAGAAAATATGTAGGACACCATTTTATTGTTAAGAAAATATGTAGGACACCATTTTATTGTTAAGAAAATATGTAGGACACCATTTTAAACTTTAACTGAAACGTACAATTGAGGATTTTTCATCTTTATTAATTTATCTTCGTACAGTACGTGTGGAAATAGAAAGAATAAATTTGGTTTATATTAATCTTGTACATGAAGAAATGCTCGACAAAAAAAAAAAATTAAAAACTAAAATAAAAAAAGAAGAGAGTGACAAGAAAGAACTACAAATAAACTGCTAGAAAATCGAATGCATAGTCATCAGCAAAAAGAGCAGGCCAATATGCCAAATACAGGTGGGGATAGTAAAATCAAGCAGGTACAAAAGTTTAAAGGCCTGGGAAGTGTTTTAACAGAAGACGGAAAGTACGACACACACAGAGATCCAAAGGAGAATTGGCATGGCAAAGCAAGCATTCCAGAAGATGAGTAAAGTATTAAGAAACAGGACAATTACTTTAAAAACAAAGAAGTGGGTATTGGATTGCTATGTGATGTCAGTTCTTCAATATGGCATTGAATGCTGGACAATATCAACAATATGGCATTGAATGCTGGACAATATCATCAAAGATGAAAGAAAAACTTGAAGCAACTAAAATGTGGTTTTACAGAAGGATGCTGTGAATATCATGGATCGAGCACGATGAGGTTTTGGAAAGGATGTAAACGAAAAAGAAATTAATACTGAGCATCAGGAAGATACAACTGAAGTTCCTGGGACATGCAATGAGGAAGAATGTCTTGGAAAACCTGATACTAACAGGCCAGATAGAGAGGAAAAGAGACAGGGGAAAGCAGCGGATAACATATTTGAAAGGACCTGTTCAGGTGAATGATGGAACGACGGTTGCGTGGGGTAACATAAGAAAGCGTGCTAAGAGCCACCATGGATAGGGAGACGAAGAAAACCATGATCGTCTACGTCCTAAAAGGACAGGGCACATAAAGAAAAAAACTATGACCCCTGGTACGACATAAATTATAGAATTGCTTGTGATAATTTTCACCGATGTTTAAGGCAACGGAGATGTCACCAAAGCTCTGAATTTGTCGGTCCGTCTGTTTTCCGGCGGAGAGGAACCCAGACCAGGCTATGCAGAAGGACAGAGTCTCGTATGGGGTAAACAGACAAGAGCTTAACGTCGCTTATGTGGGGTATACGCTGAATGTTTGTCCTAGCATTTTTTTAATCATTTCACCCCAAGCAAGGCATTCCATTGCCACTATCGCGTAGGGGGTTACTTCTGGGAAAGTGATTGGAAAGAGTGGTTAGATATAGGTAATGTCAGAAGGAGGGTGATAAACAGGTAAGGATAGCGAGGATGGGGGTTGGGTAGATGGGAAGGGTGTTTGAGAGAATGGATGAGAGTTAGTGTGTTAGGTGGTGTCTATTGACCTTACATTTAAACTCCTAGAGATTGTAACTGTCGGGGAAGCAAGCGTATGGAAGGGAATTCCACAGGCGGGAAGTGCTAGGAAAGAAGCTGTTGGAGTAGAAATTGCGATTACATCTTATTTGTTTCACAGTAAAAGGCTGGGACCTAGTAGCTAATCTAGTATACGCGCTCTGAATGTCCCATAGTATAAAATCGACCATGTGCCACATCCCGCTTTTGTGTGGAGGTTCAATAAATACAGAGGCAAAAAGGAATTGTTGTTACAGAAGGATGCTGAAAGTTCCATGGACAGAACATGTAACTAACGTGAAAGATTTAGGAAATATAGAAAAAAAACGACTTATGCTTAGAATCAACGACAAGTCAAATTTTAGGGCGTATCAGAAAGAAAAAGATTCTTGAAGATTTCAACACTCACAGGACAGATTAAGATTAACGAAGGACAGAGGAAAGCAATGCATAAACTACATACTTCGGCAAATGAATGGCGGAATTAGGGTTAGGCGAAATAACAAAAGACTAAATTTATGAGGACTGGAAATTGTGGAGAGATATTATCACCTACGTCCTCAAGGAACACGGCATATAGAAGAAAATTATTATCATCATTATTTCTTTTTTATTGAATAAAATATTACCATTATTATTTTTCTTATGAATAATTTTCGTTGAGATATTTAAATTTCATCAAGAATTTATCTGAGCTGATTTGTTTAGAAAATTCAGTCAATCAGTTAAGTGCCATAAGTGATACACGCTTGGGCGACCATGTCTCGTAAGAGACAAGACTGACTGGGCATAAAATTGTCCCGCAGTAGGTTGCCATTACTTTCTGAGGTAGACTGGTTGACAACCAAGTCTATATAACCCAATCTGTCCTGTTATTTAACACTTAACTTTCCCAAGGGTATTTGTGCGTAAGTGAATGCAAGAAATTCAACTGGAATTCGAACTCTGCTTAATCAAGCCTATATAACACAGTTTTCGATCTATCGCAATAAACATATCTGCTCTGAAATGTATCGTAATGTCAACAAATGTATGCATGTTACGGAAATTAACGAAGATTAAAACCTCGTTTAGACTAATGCTCATTCGTGGTCGAGAGGTCTAAGACGTGCCAGATCACATGGTAACTTCCCCTATGTGGATAGGCGTCGCAGGTTCGAATTCCTGCCGAATGACACACATTTTCGTAATAAAAATTTATCGTAAATAATCAGGCCGGTAGATATAAATATATACTACTGTTTCGTTAAAAACAGAATATCGACTTAACTACGAGTATCGATAAAAAATAATGTTCAAACAAATCATTTCAAATTGTCGGTTGTTTATAACCAAGTTTCGTTAATTTCCGTCATATATATATATATATATATATATATGGGAGAGGGATAGGTTGATAGATTCTTTGTTTCTTGATGTTCTCATATATTGTTTTGAGTGGTCTGTTTTCTATATGGATATACGAAAACGAAGAAAAGAATTATTCAGAAAAATGGAATTAAAAAGCCAGTATTAATAAACGAATTTGTAATTTTCGAAAATTAAAATTTACGAAAGATTAATTTAATTGTCAGTATAATATTTTAAAACGCGTCCAATCTAAACTCCTTGTGGCCTGTTTTCCGCAGTTCATGCAATAAGCTTGAATATTATTGTGATCTTTGCATATCTTTCGATTGACTTTATTTACAATCACGTGATTGTAATTCACACAAAATATAATGACTAAATTTAGAAGTCCTTGTACTTGCTTCGTAGTATGTTTTTTTTTATATATTGCTACTTGACCATTCATGAAATTTGTCTTTTCATTTCATAAATAGAGGACAAACTTTCACGATAGTAACGGGGAGTTAAGTAAGTGTAAAACCTTTTTAATAATCAACTTTCAACATTATAGGAATGATTAATTTGAACTTTTGCACACGCCATTATAAAAATGTTGATACGTGCATTCACGTTAATATGTGCCATTTTTGCTAGATACTTTTTTTTATCGTTTCACCCCGAGCAAGGCATTCCACTGCCACTATAGAGCAGGGGGTTACATAGGGTCAGGGAAGTGATGGGAAAGGATGGTTAGATATAGGAAATGTCAGAAGGAGGGTGATAGATGGGTAAGGGTACCGAGAATGAGGGTTGGTTAGATGGTGAGAGTGAGAGAATAGATGCAAGTCAGTGCGTTAGGAGGTGTCTATTGACCTTACATTTAAACTCCTGGAGATTGTAGCCGTCGGGAAGCAGGCATGTGGAAGGGAATTCCACAGGCGGGAAGCGCGAGAAAAAAAGATAGTGGAGTAGAAATTACGGTTACATCTTATCTGTTTCACTGTAAAAGGGTGGGACCTAGTTGCCAATCTAGTATCTCGTGTAAATTCGTACCTAGGCGACACCAATGACCTAAGTTCATCGGAGCAGAGGCCGTGAAAATACTTGTAGAAGAGGCACAGGGAAGCCACGTCACGTCGTTGAGAGAGTGGTTGCAGCCGGTCCGCCAAGGCAGGATCGATCACGTTACAGATTCTCCGTTGTATTTTGTCAAGTGCGGTCATAACGATATTAATAAAATTCTGATCGTGTGTAGTAATATAATTGCGTACTGACCTTGCGAGTCATTTTCGATTGAATACATTTCGTATAAGCTATTTCAAATTCAAAAAGATTGAATACAGAGAATTTATTCAAAGTAGATTTTGAAGTAGAGAAATAGAGGTTAGTACATTTCAGCTAAATTCTATTTGTCTGTTTCCCTATATTATTCGAAAATATTTTGGCATTTACTCGTAAATCTCTTTGTTTATTGGTTTTTACAATTGTTTCTTTTTAGCCTTCCGCCCTCCTGCGTTTTCGCACTCTCCTATTTGTCATTTCGGACGATGTGTTGTAATTATAGACATTTTGTTATAGTAGCAGTAGAACAGCTTCGATTATCAGGAGGAAAATGAAGAGAAAAATTGAAATCACCAGAACATTTTTCAATAAGCCAATTCAAATATTTCATCTGAGACAAGCATTTTCAGAATTTAGAAAATCAAACTCGAAGAACAGTGATAAAATCAGTTCAATTATTTCCTGTTAATTTTCCCATTCTTATCATGCAAGGAACTTACATTTGAATTATCAAAGCTTGGTCAGGCCAGAGATTATGGCTTCCGCAACTCTTAGAATTTTCTTCATAAAAAAATAAACTGCATGCAAACTTGAACGAATTATTTGAAAATTTTATTTAATGAATGACTTCATTCTTTTTTTTATATATACATTCCTCTATGTGCCGTGCTTCTTCAGGACGTAAGCGATCATGGCCCTCCACATCTCCCTTTCCCTTGTCGCTCTTAATACAATTTTTGTTATTCTACTCAATCCCCACTTCACCATCCATCTGCTCAAGTCCATCAAGTATGTCATGCGTTGCTTTCCCTTGTCTCTCTTGTCTCTCTTCTCCTCTATCCGTCCCGTGAGCATCAGTTTCTCCAAACCCTCGTTCCTCATTCAGTCAGTTAAGTGCCATACGTGAAACACGCTTGGGCGATCAAGTCTCGAAAGAGACATGACTGACTGGGCAGAAGATTATCCCGCAGTAGGTTGCCATTGCTTTCTGCGGTAGACTGGTTGCTAGCCAAGGCTATAGAACCCAATCTGTCCTGTTATTTAACCCATAACTGGAAGGAAGAGACGGATTAATACCTTTCCCAAGGGTATTTGCGCGTAAGTGAATACAATGAATTCAACTGGAATTCGAACTCGGCTCTCCGATTTCTTGTTCGGAGCTGATATCCACTGGACCACCATGTTGAGACATGTCTCAAAAACTTCAGCTGGCTTTTCCTGATGTTAAGTAACAAGTTCTTTTTTTGTGTACGTTCTCTCCAAAACCCTGTCGCTGCTCACGTGTTCCGTCCATGATATCCTCAGCATCCTTCAGTATAACCACATTTCGGTTACTTCATGTTTCCCTTTCATCTTTGATAAAATTGTCTAGCATTCATTACCATATTGAAGTAGAGACAATACACTTCAGTAGTATCTTTGAGGTATTCAATAATCAGGGATTTTGAATTATCCAATCCTATTTTCCAACATTTTGCTGAAGATATCTTACAAATAGAGATGCAAAGGAAATAATGCTGTTAAACCAAATTTGTCATTCCCTGTGGAATGCTGAATTTTACTATTGAGATAAACTGCCCATTTTAAGCTTAAAATCAAGAATTTTCTTTCTGGAGAATGGGATGAATTTATTTTAAGATTATATTGGATCTTAAAACCGCGTATTTAAAATGAACAAAATTGAGAATTATATCCAAGATTAAAATTTAAAAAACATGATATCTCAACATACACATTTTATTCCAGAAAGAGTGGATTTGTGCTGGGTTTAAACGCAACCCATCTCTGAGTTATACTGGTGATTTCCTGGTAGTAATTATTTTTGTTTCCCTTGTTTAGTCATTGTAAGCATATTTATGTTTTTATCTTCCATTGACGTTGAAGAGCGAGGAACGTTAACCATTTAACTCTTTTTATTGTTTCTTTTTGTCATTACGTTTCCAGTCTCCCACGATGTTTTGAATTATTTTCCTTATCCTTGCATTCCATGTCACGAGCTCTATACAGTGAAACATACAGTAACAAGCTGCATAGATCTTGAACAAATGCGATTAAGATACTATCAAGAAAACAATCTGAAAGACATCTTCAACAAAATTGACCCAAATGACCTTTTTAGAATTTCTAAAAGCAACAAAATTATCTAACAAAATATAGTTGCAAAAAAAGATAGCATATAACCATCAGTCAGTAAGTTAAGTGCTATACGTGAAACACGCTTGGGCGATCATGTTTCGAAAGAGACATGACTGACTGGGCAGAAGATTGTCCCGCAGTAGGTTGCCATTGCTTTCTGCGGTAGACCGGTTGCCAGCCAAGGCTATAGAACCCAATCTGTCCTGTTATTTAACCCATAACTGGAAGGAAGAGACGGATTAATACCTTTCCCAAGGGTATTTGCGCGTAAATGAATGCAATCAATTCAACTGGAATTCGAACTCGGCTCCCAGATCTCTCGTTCCGAGCCGATATCCACTGGACCAAAACGCACATAACCATCACATCTCAAATTAACAACATCTCTACATATCTCAACAACAATAGACTCACAAAAAATCAGTCAGTTAAGTGCCATACTTGATACACGCTTGGGCGATCATGTCTTCAAAGAGACATGACTGACTGAAATCACAACACCTCTCTGCGTATATCTCGACAGCAATAGTCTCACAAAAGATCAATTATTAAGTGCCATACGTGAAACACGCTTGGGCGATCATGTCTCGAAAGAGACATGACTGACTGGGCAGAAGATTATCCCGCAGTAGGTTGCCATTGCTTTCTGCGGTAGACTGGTTGCTAGCCAAGGCTATAGAACCCAATCTGTCCTGTTATTTAACCCATAACTGGAAGGAAGAGACGGATTAATACCTTTCCCAAGGGTAATTGTGCGTAAGTGAATGCAAAGCAAAAGATCAACAAGCAGTAAACAAAAACCAAACAAATTCTTCAGCATTAAATGTCCCAAAAGGGTAGATATGACCCAAAAGGGTAGATATGACCCAAAAGGGTAGATATGACCCAAAAGGGTAGATATGTTGGTAAAACAAACAAACTAAACTAAACTTTCTTTGCGTTTTACCTGCCACGGTTTTATAAATTTTTGTATATATTCATATTTACTTTTAAAATATTTATTTTAAAATCCTAATAATGTTTTATATATTTGGGTTATCATTTCTTGCTTCATTTTAATAACAAATTTACTCAAAACACTAATTTTTGAACTCATATTGTTTTTCATATTTTTAATCATGAACATTTATTAGGCCCATATTTCTGCTTTCATATTAAATTCCAAGAAATTCCGAACATATCCGTTTTAAACACCGTAAGAAAATTTTTTTACTGTCATATATTATATGCGATACCGTATTTACAAACACAAACATTTTGTTTATATTATTTACATTGTTTATTGCTATATTCACGACGTTTCGGCCGCTGTACGCTCTGTTTCGTCTGGTGATTGTAATTTCGAACTAAGCCCTTTGTTTCGATAACTGGTTACATGAGTCATGCCACTTCTGGGTTCAGTTTGGAATTTCAATCACCTGAAGAAGGTCGGAGCATACAACAACCGAAACGTCGTGGATATAGCAATAGTCAGAATCATGTAAATAATTGCAATACCTCATCTCGAAAATATAGACAAATACACATAATTTTATACTAGAAGGTCAGGATTAAAAGAACACAAAAATATAGTTGGCTCTGTAGATAGAGAAACTTTGACCCCTTACACGGCGGACAGCATTAACTGATGTCTCAGCGGAGATGAGCAAATATCATCAAGAGATGAATTAAACATTTGCTAATGCTATGTGCATCCTTCACACAAGATTCAAAAGGATTTGAAAGACTAATTCGAATCTCGTGGATTCATAAGTTGCTCGAAATTCTTAGCGTATTTCCTTGCAAATAAAACTGGAAGTACAAGTGAAAACTCCAGCTGTATCTGCGTGAACATTTTCCCAAAGAGAGAAGAGGTGGAAAACGGCGACAAGTTGGTGATGAAAAGGTATGCAAAACTTCACTTTTACTTGTCTATACTTATGAGATAAGGAAGTATTTAAATTATTTTAACTGTTCGGACTGCTGTCCTTATCTTTGTTGCCATATTTACGATGTTTCAGTCGTTATACGCTCCGGATTTCTTCAGCTGCTAGGAATTTCTTTAACCAAACCATTTATTTCCATCAATGGATTACAAAATTCTACAGCAGTGGTGAACAAGTAAATTATAGGGTTGAGTTAAGGGCAGATAAATAGATAGCATTCAGAAGTGGCATCGGAAATGAATGAAAATTGCATACCCCAGTGATCGAAATAATGGGTTCGTTTGAAAAAATTCTAGCACCTGAGGAAGGCCGAAACGTACAACGGCCGAAACGCCGAAAGCATGGCAATAAAAGTGAGGGCAACAGTTGGAACAGTTTAAATAATGCGCTGTTACTAATATCAAATTTAAGAACATACAATTTGTTTTAATTACATGATGTGGCTTCCCTCTGCCTTTTCTACAAATATTTTCATGGAAACTTCTGATTAGTTCTTTTTTTTTCATAGTATTCCGATCACGTAAATTTAAGTGTGTTCCTCGATTGGCATCCCGATCACACCTTTTTACCGTTGAAATAGTTAAATGTAACAAACTCTTCTACTCTAATAGTTTCTTTTCTCGCACTTCCCGTCTGTGAAATTCATTTCCATTTGCTTATTTCCCTGATAGCTACAATCTTCTATCTTCTTAATTCCCATCTTTCTCTAATTCTTTTTTCGGGATCCCCTGTGCCTAGTTTTTTTTTCACATTATAACCCCCTGTGCACCAGTAGCAGTCCTGCAATATTTTAGGTGAAATGATTATGAACATGGTGTTCTTTATTTTTAATGATCTGAAAGAATTAACATATGATTTTACTTCAGTGAAAATAAGCATAAATACTACCTTAAAACATGAATTTCACATTTTTTATTCGTTTGGAATGCAAACTTTTTCCGCAGTTTAAACGTGAATGCCATCAGTTAACTCGTCATTAGTTTGTGTTATGATACCCTTCTACGAGGAATGGACTCTTCCTCTTGTTATACAGGGGCCCGACAATATTTTTCGGACACTTTAGTATTCGACTTTCCGAGTACCATAGAGTGGCGAAATTCCTTCAATAGAATAGCATAAACATATAAAGACAATACCTGTAATAAAAATGGAAGAAAATCGATTAGGTAAGGAAAAATATTTATTTTTCATCATTTTTTACAAAACACACGCGACATTATTTTTCGGACATCGTTTAAAAACTGTTAATAGTCTGTAATATCACCTTTCTTCTCAATAACTTTTATCAATCTCTCTTCATAATGATCAAACATATGCACAATAACATCTCTACGTGTTTCTATTAGTTGTTTGTTGGCATCTAGTATCCGTTCCCATAGTTGAGCCGCTTTCGTTATTTCAGGTCCATCATAGACAAGTTGCGCAAGCATTTCCCAAACATTTTCTATTAAATTTAGATCTGGGCTTTTTGCAGGCCATTCCAAAGTAGTCATATTCACTTTAGCCATCCATTCTTTCATGAGTTTTGACACATGGATGCTGCAATTGTCTTGCTGTAGAACGAAATCATTCCCTATCTCTCTTCTTATCCTTGGTAGGGCTTTCTTGTCCAGCAACTGTTTGTAGCTTTTGCTGTTCTGTTGTCCTTTCAGCCACTCCAACCATATATTTCCATTAGCAAAGATCATACCCCAACCCATAACTCCTCCTCCTCCCATCTGTCGTTTGTTCAGTGCAGCAGACTCACCCCTCTCGACCGAGTACACCATCCATCGGGCCCATCAAACTTGAAAGGCTTCTCATCAGTAAATATAACCTTCTTAAAGTCAACATGCTTTGTTAACCACCTTTTAGCACACTCCAGTCTTGCTCCTTTGTGTTTCTTTGTTAGTGTAATTTTTTTCTTAGCCTTTGCAGCGTTCTTTGTACTGTTCGGACGTTTACATCCAATTCACATTTCTCCTTCACTTTTCTTGTAACTTTTTCTCCAGATGTCAAAAGCCGTGTCACAGTCCTCTTCATTCTCCTTTCAGTCCTCTTGCCAATTGATCTTTTCCGTCCTCTCTTCTTTTTCCGCTCGGAGTTTGTCTTCAGCATGTATTCGACCGTTGATTTCGACAGCTTCAAATCCATGGCGATCCTTCTGATGCTGAGGCCATCATCCCGCTTCTTCCGTGCCAAACAAACGACTTCTTTTGAATGCATTTTACCTCATTAAACTTAATTGTTTTGCCAGTAAAATAGAACAGATAATTGATTCTAATGATGACAGCTAAGTGTACAAGCAGAAAATTTGCATACAGCAAAATATACATGAACTTAGTTCTTAATAAAATAGGATTTTTTTGTCATGTCCGAAAAATAGTGTCGCGCAAGTTTTCGCAAAAATCACAAAAAACTAAAATTATCAAAGCCAAACTAAAAAAAGTGATTACACTAGTAGTGGATTTTCACTCCTCAACTACGTACTTACAATCTCAAAAGTTTTTGGCACAAGTAACCACCTTGAAGTACTTTTTTCAAAGTGTCCGAAAAATATTGTCTGGCCCCTGTATATAGTTACCAGCGTGACTTCCGGGAGGTGTAGTTGACGATAGCTAGTACGCAGTTAAAGCCAGATAAGATTCAGGCAATAAACAGCGTAACTGTACCGTTCGACTTAGTAATGAGTAAATAGAAATAACACTTACTTGTGTATATGTTCTTGTAATATTAATGCACTGCTTTGAACTTACTTTCTGTATTCCGTGCCTTACTTCCGGCCACTACAACTTTGCAGCGAAGTTTCGCCACAACAACTCCATTAGAACCTGGCGACGAAGATCCACAACAGTTTGGTTTCAAACTTCTTGAAGAGATTTTATCAGAGAATTTACGCAATTTCGCAATTAAGGCATAAAATGCATTAATATAATTTTGAGATGCCCGAGGAAGTAAAAAATATTTAACATATGAGACAGCTTGTGAATTTTGGTAAAAACATACTAAAAATACATTTTTACCCATATTTAAAATTTGCTGATCTTTTTTTTTTTAGGAAACTGTTAATAGAAAGTTTCAGAGATCCGAAGCCATATCAGAATAGCAAACGATTTTTATGCTCACTGACATCCATTGATACACTGAAGAGCCACTCCAGATACAAAGTTTCTGTTAAAATAATGAGGTGAGAGATTTTAAATCCAAATTGCGGTGATAAAAAATAAAGATGAAAAAGAGAAGAAGGACAAATAAGGATCGATCCTTGACTTGAAGAAATGTAGATTGAAGTCCACGAAAGTCTTTTTTGCAAAGTTCATAGGGAAAAACGTGGAAGTGTAACCCACACCACGCTCCCCCGGCTCCGAGCTCTGTATATTGTCCTTTTCTTCCTCTTCAGTCGCATTAAGCATTTCCCGCCTCGGTTGGGACCGTAGTTCTGTTTCAATATATGTGATTAGGGTTTTCCAAAACCCTACGATACTGAGATTGACAGCGAAGTCTAGTGTGAACATCTCTATGTACGTTATATTTTTGCGGATAAGAAATTAATTCAAATCGACCTTCTTCTTTATCTTTGCAAAAATTTACAATGACATGTGAAATCCTGGTTTTCCTAAATAGAAAAAGGACTGACCATGTGCTTAACGAAAAGTCAGTTGAAACCAGATTTCGCAAGTGTTAAAATGATATTTGACCAATGGGAGCAACTTGCGCGACTTCGAAGGACTTGGCAATCCAGTGCTAAATTCAAAAATACTATGTAAATGACCTCGGCGTCAGTCAAGAGTCAGAGATGGAAGCAGCGAAAGAGAGACACACATCTAAAATGTAACTTCAAACTTCAAGCGACCCGGACATTGTCCTCTTTCTCTTTGTCCTTATCTATTTCAACAATTACTACTAGAGCATTTTGTACGAACTTTACCCTTCTTAACCTCTTAATAATGTTTCTAATTGAACATTAACTTCTACAATTTGTGTTATTCTTTCCTTTTAATAAATTTCTATTTTAAAATGCAAAATATGTTTTTTATTCTTACGCAATTCCACATATTCCAACCTACCGACAAAAAACTTTCTGATGATAATTCAACATAAAACTTATAAGCAGTAGGGAGTTCAGTTAAGTCTGACACAAGGCCGAACCAAGAAATATTAACCAGCTCCCTACGCTACAATATAACACAGGCAAGATTGCATAATTCCTGCCTCTGGCCGTGGTAAATTTTGTCTGCTTATGTCCAGGGTAACTTCTCAAACGTGCTGAAATAAGAACTCTTTCAACATGTTTATTGGCTAGAAAAGAAAACTTGTTGAATAAAATGTCTCTATTGTCAATTGCAAAATCAAGTTATCTACTGTGTGAAATCTACTAGCACACGACATTAACCTCTCAGCAGATTTTTCCGCAATTCTTCGAAGTAATAACAACTTAATTCACTCTCACTCAATTAGTCACGCCTGTGTCCTTGTTTCACTTCGGTCAGGGAATTTAAGGTGTGCTCTTTAGCAACGACTGTCTTACGAGCAATCTCGTGTCTTTCTCACCTGACTTCTTCTAGACAATTTTTCTCGACTGCATGTCTTTTACTGGGTCGAAAACAGGTTAGTATTTATTGACGGAGGAAGACTCTATCCATATAGACAGGGCACAATAACGTTTACTCTCAGTTGATCCTCTCTTAACTGGCTACTCGCAGCCAATCCTTGTTGCAGACGCCTGCTCAGGCCCATTTGTCTTTGTTCACATTCAACGAGTCTACCTGTCGTTTATACTGCAATTATGGTCAGCGGACCTTAGTTTTAGTTTCTGGAAGAGAACGCGTTATCTATCATGATAAAGTCTGAAGAAAAAATAACTGCACTCTCAAATCCTCAGTCATGATTACTTTTAACTTCGTGCTAACACAACTATGGACCTTCCAGAGTGTTCCTTCTACCCATATTTTACTCAAATTACTTCGTTCAACCTGTTGTACGGTTTTACAAAGGTGCAACACCCTGAGATTGATTCTCTGTCAATTCGAACCCGGGTCGCATGGTCAGACAAAGAACGTTCGAATGTTCTAACCGCTCGGCGCTACTGAGTGCGATTAACTTTAGGAAAAGATCTACGAATGAATATCATCATACAATGACAAGTTTAATCCGAAAAGTAACAATTCATCATAACAGAAGCATAAATAGCAAGTCGAAGGATAAATGATTTCCTGATATCATGTCCTAATAGGCACCATAAAACTATTTTTTCTCTCTTTTTCACCCCAGTGTCAAATAAACAGGCGATCATCGTTGCACCATGTCAGCGTGACCAATTTAGTTTAATCTTTGTTATTATTAGACACTGCGTTGCTTAATTTATGAGAAACGAATGTTTCTGCGGCTTTCTAAAAGGAAGGCAAATTATATTGACGAGGAGAAACGCTACAAGCGACAAAAATCCAAGGGAACTTCTGGATATTTCGCAATGTATTATTGGGAAACGAATGGTTGTATTTGCCGGCCTATTGAATGTGTATGCACCAATACAACAGTATGATATCTGACAGGGACTTGAAGACCACGAAAATAGTAGTTCCTACCAGGAATCAGTACATACATAAATCTTAGCTCTGAAATTAAGACTCCTGGGGTTAGATAAACATGATTGCAATAAATATATCCCTGAGAAATCACCCTGGAAAAAGAAATTAACCCTCTAGGGCCATTCGTATCATATTTGATACAGTATTTCCCTATAAGGAAACATTTGGTATTTCCCTATAAGGAAACATTTGGTATTCATTGACTGAGCAGTCAGTACTGCTTTCATTTGAAATTTATAAAATATTTCTCTTAAAAAGTTTTTCAGGAAAATATTTCTTTCAAGGCTTGTTTTCATACTGTATCAAATATGATACGAATGGCCCTAGAAGGTTAAGAAATTTTCGGAATTGAACAATATTTTGCTGGTGAATGTGTGATTATGTGGACAAGCAGGTATTAGAATTTGCTTTTATGAATGTATCGTATGGGACTTGTATACCTACCTATACATGGTAATGGTATGTTCCTATCCTCTTAAATACGTGGACACTATTGGTGTAAAAGGTAGAGTGACTATACTGATTAGCAGTTCTCTAGCAGAGTATCGACTTCACGAATCGTGCGAGTCTTGTATTTGTTGATATACTATTACTCCCAATTTCCGTTTTGGTAATTACTCACGCAGTAATCTTTTAGGGTTAAAACAGGATTTCTTTATTGACAAGTATCATAATATTTTTGTTTTATGCCTATTACCTTATCTATCAATGTTCACTAATATCAGAAAAATTCTTTGCAGTTATTATGAATTTACTGGATGTGTAGAAACTGCTTCCTGAAAAACAACTAAAGCAATTTTCAATAAATGCCTGATGAACTATACTTACATTTTTCTTTTTAAAAAAGTCATGGTAATTAAACATTACTTGACTTCAATTAAAAAAAGTAACAGGAATAAGATTTATGCTAATACCACGAGTATTTCTTGGTGGTTAATGAGAAGGTCACATGAAGATATGAACACATTACAACCAAAACAATCAAAATTATAAACCTATTTTTTCACAAATATCCCATGCCAACATATAGGTGCGTCCAATAGACCGGCAAATATTTTGTCACTTTGACGGATTTAAGTCTCATGCTGGTATATACAGCAGAAACTCCATTTTCTCTCCGTCACCCTCAAATCCACAAAACCTAAGTGTTACTATTTTCTTACTAATTCGAATTACATGGCTCAAAGCAAAATGACAAGAAAGTAAAATTTTGGTCTAATATGTTGTTGCTAACAACTCTAAAACTCCCTGCGATTTATAGAGCCTAGTCTTAACACCCCGTGGTGGTTATTGAAACAACAACAATATATGTGTGCTGTGTGGTGTAATGAATAACCTCTCAGCCTGAAAAATGGGAGAGTCGAGTTCAAATTTCAATCGAAACTAATTACATTCAATTACGAACAAATACCACTGGGGAAGGCATGAGACCACCTCACCTATATAAATGCGATATATTTCCAGCAATCTGCATGGACGTTTATCGGGTCTTCTTTTTTTTCATTTGAGTCATTTTTTTCTTTTAGAAACGCACACACAAAATGTCACAGGTGTCTCTTTTTCATTTGTGAGGAGTTTGTCAAACATTTACTGCTTTATAGTAGATATGAAAGTATATAGCAATTCTGCACTTTGCTGTTTTAAGAGTTTATTTTTCTTTTTAAAAACTTTTTTTATTGAATCAATTTTATTTCAACTCGAAGTTCTTTCAGAATCCGTCAATGGCAGCCACAATCTTAACAGTATAAGATACGCAGTACTGATAGCAGACACAGAAAGGAAACTACAAGACCTCCTACAGAAGGTAGTTGAAGAGAGTGACAAGATGATACAGTGCTGATAGCAGACACAGAAAGGAAACTAAGACCTCCAACAGAAGGTAGCGAAGGAAAGCAAGAAAGAAAAACAACTCGAAAACGGTAATTTCATTTCGAAATTCCAATCACTTGGAGAAGGTCAGAACGTACTGTAACCCTATTTTCAGATGACTGGTATTAATTTTGGTGATTTTCAAAAAAAGAAGAGATTACTCTAAAAATTTGAGAATACAAATATTTTTGTAGAGAAAAGTAGCCGAAGTGATAATAAGATGGAAAATACAGATTCGGATTCACTAGGTGCAGAATTGCGTTTGTTGGGAGAACTAAGCAAATTTA
Source organism: Ascarosepion bandense (assembly GCA_037127315.1). Lineage (NCBI taxonomy): Eukaryota > Metazoa > Mollusca > Cephalopoda > Sepiida > Sepiidae > Ascarosepion > Ascarosepion bandense. Next base: position 2,780,264 of record JBBBDQ010000851.1, read on the forward strand.
TCAAAGCTTTTACCTAAGTGTAGTCAAAAAAATATTGTCAAATGTATTTTGAGGATATATGACCCTAGATAAAAATACGGCCTCGAGGATTTCCAGTGTACTGATTAGCAGGGCAGCTGATAAAAACAGGCAGACAATAACAGGGAGTAAATTTTCTCTCCTTTTATTGGAAGTCGAACTGATTAAATGATATTACTTACATTTAGAGACGCAAAGATGTATGGAGAAACGGGAAATAGCAATCCAGTCCCTAACTTCAACACCCCAGTTTTTTTGTCTTTTTAATAAAACTGGAATGGAAAACGAATTTTAGTGAGTCGGGACCAGCAATGAATTGAAGCAGAAAAGCTGTAATGCCATCTACAAGAGAGATATTGCAACAGACGATCAACCTAAATTCAACCAGTTGCAAGTCGAATAAACCATCGTCCCGTGGGGATATAGATCACGAATATTGTCGTGCTACTGAAATAGCAGCCAACTGATATTTCTTTTTTTTTTTTACTTGCTTGTAATCTTATATATATATAAATATATAGTGTCGTTGCGGTCTTCAATCTGGCTTTCATTATATAGCAATCTCTCGCGTGTCTGGGCTAACCTCATCAAGTGACAACAAGCAATCCTGCTTTGGTTAATCCGGAGATCAAGTGTGATAGTACAACTAAAAAAGTCGTTAATATGGCAACAAAGATGAAGATAACTGTTCGAACAATATCGTGTAAAATAAACTTGTCTATATTTCTGAGATGAGGTAATAACACATTGTTCAGACACTTGTCCTCATCTTTATTGCCCTTTTTACGACCTTTCGGCCGTTGTGCGCTCCGGCTTTCTTCCGATACTAGGCATTTTGATCACTGGGGAATATAATTCTTATTCAATGTGCAGTGCCACTTTCGTATACTATGTAGTTATCTCTCTTTAACAACTTTCTAAACTATTTGTTCACCACTGCTGTAGCCTCAAGAAACTGGGCCCAGGGGATATAGGCGTTTTTCAGTTCCAGTGATTGACGCAAATAATTTTGTGTCTAAGACCTGGCTACAGCACTAATGAACAAATGATTTAGAGAGTAGAGTTAAAGGGAGATAGCTACATAGCATCCGAAAGTGTCAACGCACATGGAATAAGAATTATCTACCCCATGTAAATAATGAAAAGAAAACTATTTGAAAAAAGCTGACTGGTGACTCTCTCTTCAGAATTCAGTCAAGAAAGAAAAAGAGTGTGTACAAAGAAAAATATCGTTAACAGATATTTACGAAACTTATCTTATGCTGACATACTGTTTTAAGTGTATGGAACCCAGTATAAATTAAAAATAGTCAGTCAGTTAAGTGCCATACGTAATACACGATTTGGGACAGCATGTCTCGAAATAGACATGACTGACTGGGCAGAAGTTTATCCCGCAGTAGGTTGCCATTGCTTTCTGCGGTAGACTGGGTTCTATAGCCTTGGTCGGCAACCAATCTGTCCTGCTATTTGACTCATAGGTAAAGGGAAAAGAAATCTATTATATTATTATGTAGTAATTAGTGGTGGATCGGTTTCCTATTGTTATGAAGTAATAAACTGATCCCCCACTTTATGACCAATATAAGCCTTAATCATGATTCCAACTATTATATTCAGTCAGTCAGTTAAGTGTCATACGTGAAACACGCTTGGGCGAGCATGTCTCGAAATAGACATGACTGACTGGACAGAAGATTATCCCGCAGTAGGTTGTCATTGCTTTCTGCGGTAGACTAGTTGCCAGCCAAGGCTATAGAACCCAATCTGTGCTCTTATTTACCCTGTAACTGGAGGAAAGAGACGGATTAATACCTTTCCCAAGGGTATTAGTGTGTAAGTAAATGCAAGGAATTCAACTAGAATTCGAACTCGACTCTCCGAGTTGTCGTTCCGAGTCAATATCCACTGCACTACAACGCACATCCAAATTAAAAATAATTCTTTCTAAATTATTCTTGTATAAAGTTTTACGTACATGGCATGGAAATCTGAAGACCCAGATTCCTTCTAGAAAATTAGAAATGGTAGAATTTTTGGGGGAAAAAGTTTACTTAACTATAGCTAAATAGCAGACCCTGTCGTCTTTCTTGGCAACTAGCCGAGAAAGAAAAACTCTGAATTCAAATGACCTGCTTCCCATCTGCTTACCATCAGCATGACTGATGCTAGTTTCCTGGAAAGCAGCACATTGCGCCTTATAAGCTTCACTATTTCAACCAACCTGAAGTAGAACGACCTCATCGAATCTATAGTTGCATCTCCTGCTAAGAAGTTTAAGTCACACTTTTGGGTTAGGAATTTTTTTTTCGTCAGAATACATTTTACACATGTATAAATGTATAATTTGTCCTTGCACTGAATACTGTTACCATACCTGGTCGGGTGTTCCTGCTGTTCATTTCGATGTTCTTGACTAAATCCAAAGAAGGATCTGCAATGTAATAGATCCTGACTTGGCATCTCAACTTCAGTCACTTTTTCACCAACGTTACGTGACATTCTTCTGTCTTTTCTACAAATATTTTTATGGTAACTGTACTGACGAGATTTTTCTCTTAGTGCCTCGACCACATGAATTTCAGTGTGCTACTAGACTTTTCCGTTTAAATAGTTAAATGTAGCCGCTTCTTCTACTAGAACAGTTTCTTTTCTCAAACGTTTCGCCTATTGACCTCCCATTCGTTTACTTGCGACCGTGATGGCTACAATGTCTAAAAACGTAAATTCAATGTCAACTGCCATCTTCTAAATCTTGAAACCCATTCATCTTTTATCTTTTCTTCAATGCCTATAATAACCAGTATTTTTTCTCTCAGTGTAACCCTCTACGCACTAATAGCAGTCTCGCCTTCCTGGGAGTGAAATAATTAAAAACAAAACAAAAAGACAAGGAAACAAATTCAACACCAACGTCGCCTCGAAGAAAGGTACTGATCCTTCGCCAATACGAGCCACGACAGAAAAATAATGGACACCTTGATCATAGTAAGTTGCTTTGAACAAACACAAGCCTTGGATGGAACGGCACGTGGTCCGCTCGTATTTCAAAACATTTGACCATAGACGTCTCCCTTACGGTAATTTACATTTGAAGCAACAAAGACGTAGGTTTACAGAAGGATGTTGAGAATACCAATGACAAAATGTGCGAATATATATATACTAGCAGTATAGCCCGGCATTGCTCGGGTCTAAGGAAAGCTTTAAAACTAGTCAATGGTCCTGGAGCTCAGACTCTTTGGACGTTAACACGAAAGACTAAAAAGAAATGGTTGTTTCCAGTTAAAGCGAAACTGTAGACTGAATGAAGATTGAATGAATGTAAGTCAAATTTTGATTTCCTGGTATCGATATCAAGTAGGTTTTTTTCGTCGTAAACTGAATTTTGAAGGCTAAAAAATCCTCTGAGTAAATGGTATTATGGCTGAGACTAAGAACTACAATTATACCTACTTAGAGCCGAACCCGAAGCAAAAACTAAAATAAAAGGGCTGAAAAAATACAGACATACTGGCAGATAAACAGACACACACACAAACATCTTGCCTTTTATATATAATATATATATATATTATCGATTTTCTGCACTATTGTAAGAACTGCAATCTTGAAACTACTGAATTTCGTTTCTTATGTGTTTGTCTATGAGTATCAAATTTGATTAAATTCAGACCACTCCTATGACCCGATGTTTTCGATTATCGATTTTCGATATTTTTCGGGGTTAACTAGACACAAGACCTAGCTAAGTACACTCGCAGACGCTTATAGTACAACTGTGTAAATTTTCAAGAAAATCGGTTCAGTCGTTTCGGCGTCTATAGGTAACGGACACACACAGACAAAGTTCCATATATATATATATATATATATATATATATATATAATCGAACGACAAAAGACAAGTTTAGTGTGGATCAAAAATATTTTAGTACAGATAATAAGAAAAGTAGGTTTGACAACCTGACACTCGTGAGGCACATTGAAGTCAAAAGGAAAATTGAGAAACAAATATACCCAACTAGCTGACAAACCAGATAACAGACCATAAATATAAATACTAAAAATATTACATTATTAGGAAGTCGTGGAAACCCATGCTCACCCATCTCTTGGAGAAACAATGCACACAGAAGCATCCTCTAATTAGTCTAATACAAAGTCATAAATCTGACGCACCTAGTGAGATTCGAAATCAGTGTGATAGCAATGGTCTACCAGACTTGTTTCTCATCTGTCGCTATACGGTGAAATTATCATACCACCAGACTTCTTGGTTTGAGAGGATATTTTAAAAAATAACCAGTTACGAATATTTTTAAGAAAATACTATCAAATTGAAAAACTTAACTCATTCACCATCGCTCAGGGTTACACATGTACTAAACATCGCTCTGTGGCAAGTACCCAACAGCTAAGGTAAATGCATTATTCTTTCGAAGAGTGGCTGCCAGAAATTTGAAAACAACCTCATCTGAATTTGGGCTTCAGCCAGTGTCTCCACAAACAGGGGGACAGATGTACTGTAGCCGAAAAGACTTCAAATTAGAGAAACTATTCATTAAGTCTACAGTAATTTGGCATCACAAATAATATGAAAATGCTGGGACGCAAGCTTGCATAAATAAACACACAAATAACCTGAAGGAGAAACATCGAGATTAAGAAATCTTCTACATGCCGTGTACCAATCAGTACGTGAGTGATCATGGTTCTCCACAGTATCCCATCACTTGTCGTCCTTTGCAACGTTTGTCCATCTTCCAAGTACCCAATCGGCTATTCTACGATCCATTCACACAAGCTAGTCGTTAGGATGATGTTCCGTTATTTTCCCCGTCTCTTTTTCCTTTGGATATATCCTGTGAGTGTCAAAATCTCCAAGTCCTGTTTTCTCATTATTTGCTTTTTTTTTTAGTAGATCTACCTTAAGAAGAAATAATGCGACTAAGGCACAATGAGTTACTGGTAGATAGAGAAATAGATAAGATTTTAGAAGGCGCCTGAAACTAGATGCTTAGCAGAAAATAAGGGATAAACTTCTACTCCTGTTTAAAAAACCGGAGTGGAGACTGATGAGATACTGTTTACTCCTATATATGTACCAAAATTTTCAGTTTTGTCTGATTCAGAATAGAAGTGACCTTTTGTTTTAATTTTCTTTAATGCTTTTTTGTTGTTTACCCCTTTTTTATATGAAATTCTCAGTATTTTGTGTTTGTAGAAGCACATTTTTTGCCTCCAGTTTTATCTTTTTCAATGAAAAAACTGTCCAAAATTCACTACCATACAAAATGATTAATGCTACATAGAGTTCTTGAAGTCTTGTATTTGTTCCTGATGAGGTCTCCTATTTATTAGTAATTTGATTAATTCTTTCGAAAGGTACCTTTTGCTATTCCAACGAGTCTTCGCATTTCAGTGCCACATTTTCTATCTTTAGTTATAACAACCCGCAAATATTTCAGCATCTCTACTTGTTTAATTCTGACTTCATTAAATTCAGACTGGATTTGATTGGGCTCCTCTAGGCTGTCTTGCACAGGAAATACCGCCGCTGCTGTTATGGCTGCAGTATATATGGTCCCCTTACGGTGCTACAAAACTATTGATTGTGAATTTATGGTTCGATTCTTCTGTTGCTATCGTTTGCTGGCAAGAGAGACATTCTTCTTACATTTGAGGGTTACTCCTTTATTACTGCAGAATTACACAGAGTAAGTCAATGAGTATAAAACAGAAAAAAGATCCGACCAATTCTAACTGAATTAGCTTATTTTCATTTCTCATTAACGCTCTTGGGAAAGGCTCAGCACGAAATCCTATTTAAGGAATTTAGGTAAAAATGTGTCCCGTTCTGTCCAAAGCTATTTATGATAAAATATCAGATATTCAGATTAGCTTCACATTTTTAGTTCAATCAATTAAAAGCTTTACAGTTAGGACTCAACGTGCTGCATCCATTGGTTCGTATTGTTTACATTTTCTTCATGTACGATTTGTCAGTTGGAAGTCCGATTCAGATACCTATTCCAAATAATTGCTACTTTTTGGAACAAACACCTGCATAGATTCTTCCCTAAAAACTAAAATCTTAACATCGTCAAGTCTATAATCAGTAGATATATATCCTACTTATATAATAATTCTGCTTGTTCCTTTCCTTAGTTAGTTAGTTTCTTAGTTCCTCCGTCCGTTACGCCGTTGAAAAAAAGAAATAACATACTTACTCTCTACACGAGCGTTTCTTTTCCCTCTATCTTTTTACTCTCCTCAGCCTTTCTCTTACCGTGACCAAACGAAAGGGTAGTAAATAGTGAGAGAGTAGGAGGAGAGAGCCTATAGCATTACCGTAATAGTAGTAGCTTAAGCTGGTGGTTGTAGCAGTAACTGTGTGTATATGTGTGTGTACTGTACAATATAGTAAAAATAGTGTTGTGGAATAATTTTCGCACTGAAGGTTATAATCGTGCTGTGTCGGTTGCTAATCGACTTAGCGCACCCAAATTGTTAGGAACTTGGTAATCTTCCACTGAAAGCTGACTCCTTAGTATTCTGCTAACTGCCGACTAATATCAACTACCTAGTGGTTTTACTGAACTCCAACAGAACTCTAAAGAACTTGTAAGAACTTTACTTCCTGCTAACGCTTATTAATATAGGAGGGAGAGTTCATTATCTGAGGAATAGGTGTGTTTCCACAAAACAAATAGGTAGGTTTGTCGTCATATCCATCGACCTAATAATGAAATTTCTGGCCTCTATACCCTTGGCCATTACTCAGTTGGTTTTCTTTTTTGTTTACAATGGACACAGGAGCCATGATTTTTCAATAATAAAAAAAAACATTTTCTCTTTCAAAATTGCTCACAAAATAGCGTACAGTATTTTGGTTATGGTCTGTGCATACGTCGCTTAATATAAGATTAGAGTAAAGTAGCTTCTATGGACATTACTTTTATAGATATTTTAATAAAATTACACTCTGAGTTATCGTTTTTTTTAATTATCCTATACCTTTATGTTTGAAGACGTTACTATCATTTTAATATGACAAAGTAAAATTTTTCCAGGAAATCATAATTATCCTTTCGTGGACATTCCACGGGTTCCGCTAGTCTTTATAATCAAAACTTACTTCTGCCTCCTCTAATGTCCATGTCTTGCACCACGTTTAGAACTCTCTTAAGCTTTGTACTTGATTCACTTTATTAAA